>BQNB010069221.1:601-33569 GCA_026074375.1 Tanacetum coccineum | reverse complement strand
CTTTCGAGCTAGACTTTTGCCTTGTAACTTCGAGTGACCGAAGCTTCTTTGTTTGGGTCCATTTATGTGATCCTAACAAGTCCCTACATATATCATTAAGAAAATCATTTATGCGTTTAAGAATATACATAAAACAAGGATAACCTTTATAAAGTTACCTCATCTCCAACATTTAAGAGGGCTCTATAAAGACCAATCCAGACAGGTATTGTGGCTAGGGTCAGCAAGCATCTTGTGAAAAGCATCCAATAATCACAATATTGAATGTTTTGCTAAAATGCCTAATTGTGCAATGTTAATATATGACTATATCTTGAAGTGGATAATAAAGTAACTGGTACATAACGTTAAGTACCTGCCAAAGGATTTATTATGCTAGTTTGTAGAGTCTAGCAGTTTCAAGCCGAAGTCGCTCATGCAAATCCATGAAATTGTAATAAGAAATATGAGAATGTCAAATTAATTTATTCCACGGGTTCCTAAAAGCAAATATTATGCTGATATGAAGAAATTTAGTTGGAGGTAAACCTGCTCATTTCAGAAATCAATATATAATGTGGAAACAATTGCTAATTTCTTATAGAATTTATGAAAAAGTTATCTAAACAATAATTTCTTTGTGTAAGTAAAGAATTAGACTTAAAGTCTTAGTCTCTAGCAGTCGCCGACATCACTTATAAAAGTCATATTTTGCAAGATTGTCGGTCACCGGAATAAGAAATACAAAAGAACAAGACAAATTGTCACCTGATCACCTGCATACCGTTCCTGGATAACCTTTATTTAAGGTTGCAAAGATCACATTGCCATTGCAGATTCCACCTACATAGTAAGTTAAGATATTAATGCTGCCATAGGGTTTTTATTTAACCACTTTTAGACATTAGAAAGCAAATTTCTGAGAAATAAACCTGCTTCTTTGACAGAGGAAATGTTGCAACCTTCACAAGAACCGTGAGGAGTATAATCGCAAAGCCAAATGAATATAGAACATGGAGTGTAGAGAGTCCATCCTTCAAAAACTAAAATAAAAATATCAAGATAAATATTACAAGTGAACCATGATGAAAGCTTTCTCCTAATTCCTAAATTAGGATTACCATGCTGCAAGTTAATGAAATATTTCCATGTTGCTTCTTGCAAGTTACAAGTAGTTACGCACTTACTTTATTTCCAACAACTAAGCTATAAATTTTCATTATAAATAAAATGAGTAAAAAAACATGTATCTCACCCAAAAGCAAGTCTGTTAGAAAATCTGACAAGTTTGTTCATTTAACTAAGACCACTTTTATTGCAGCTACCCGGAAACTATTATCGAACAATAATCATTCAATCCTAAACAAGCAAATCATCATAATCATTTTCGCTATCTAAAACTATGTTACATATACCATAAAGTAACATTTTTTTAACTTACAATAACACAGAATATGTAAACATAGCTATCAATGTCGCGTGACAAGTCTAAGTTGATCACATGAGCAACACGTGGGATATCAAGTCCTCTTGAAGCAACATCAGTAGCAACCAAAATTAGTGTCAAGCCATGCTTGAATTGTTGCAACGCTCTTTCCCTTTCATGTTGGTAATTCAACATACAAATACAACCCAGATCCACAAATTTAAACATCAAAGCTAAAAACTCAAAAATTGATCTAAACAAACAAAGTTTTAAAAAACAATAATTTGAGCTTAATCTTCACAAATACAATCTAAATCCAAAATCCAAACAGAACCCAGATCCATAAACAAGATTTTGTTCATATGTCTTACCGGTCAAAAGAAAGTTTTTTTTTATGATGCTTAAGATATCGAGATCAAAAGCGAAAGCATACATAAGTTAAATAAAGATAAGATAATAAACTAAGAAACACACCATTCTAATGTAATTGATAATAATATTGCCTGCACACACATTTTATCAAAGACATACTACACATAAAATCTGATCATCAAATTGTTACAAATCAAATACAGTATTTCATAACAAATCACATATAAAACAATTCAATCAATGAGTAACATTAATTCCTAGAAAGCAAATTCATACCTTGTTATATCAAAAGATGTAATCTTGAATACACCTTCGTGAATCAATTCCTTCAATTTTTTCATCCTTAAAACAAAACAGTGGAGTAAAGGAAATGACGAAAAAACAATGCCCTTATTATTCGTCCCCACAACTCTTGAAAAAAAACACAAATGAGTGAAGTAAAGGAAATTATGAATCTGGAACATGTAAATCATAATTGCAATACCACCAAATACTTGATCGTAAATTCACCATAATAATTGAAAGAAACGATATTAGAATGTAAATATTACATTCAAAATCCGTTTATAAATGATATATGGCGTTTAACAAACAAAATCAATTTTTAAAATAAACATCAAAATCCATTTACAAATGATTTAATGAGAGGAGTGAGAACCTGATTATAAAAAAACACTTACTCAAAGGTGCAAATACCGCAAGTATCTAAGGATGATGGCAGGCTTAGGGTTTTGAATGATATTGGGTATATTTTTTTTCTTTTTGAATGAATCTGGTATAACGCACAAAAGGAGGTGGGTTACAACTATTAAAGATTGCTCCAAAAGTTTTGTTTTCACTTTTCCACATTTCACTTTCAAGGAAATCAAGGTTTTCCTTTATATTAGTGAGATGTAAATGTGACTGGAAGTAAACTCGGATGAAATGAAGAACAAAATGATGGTTCTTTATATAGGGTATGGAAAAACCCTTGGCATACGTTTGAATTTGAAAACTAATTCTCTCCCGCCATTACTTATTTATATTTCCACCGATGCTTGAGTATATCTCCAGCCATAGTTTCCAAATTTTCAATGGTAGAAGAATAATGTGTTTGACATTCCATTTTTCTTAACGCTCAAATTTTCGATGCTAGTGGAAGAATAATGTCTGACATTTAATAGTTTAAGACATTCCATAAATTGATTAAGTTTTCACTTTTCAATTTTCCACATTTCACTTATCTTAAATTTCCTTTGTAAGTAGTTAAGATTTTGTAGGAAAAAAAAGGAGGATGTTGGAGCCAAAAACCAATCACCGGTTCCAATGCCCATAGTTAAACCCTATGTACCACCAATTACATTTTCGGGGAAAGTTAAGGAACGAAGGGAAGAAGAGCAGAGTAAGCTATTTTTGGAAAGCTTGGAAACATTACCCATCAACATTCCTTTTGTCGACGCACTCAAACAAACGCCCTAGTATACTAAAAACTTGCCGAAACTTTTGTTTAGTAAGACTAAGATTGAGGAAGTTTCTACTGTGAAGCTTAATGCCTGATGCTCAGCAGTTCTACAAAATTAACCATCGCCAAAAGAAAAAGACCAATGGATTTTTACTCTTCCTTGTCTCATTGGTAGTTTAAATGTTAGGAATACTTTAGCTGATCTAGGTGCTAGTATTAGTGTTATGCCATTATCCATGTTCAAAAGATTAGGCTTAAGGAATCCCAAACATGTTGATATGTTAATTGAAAGGATAGATAAATCTATGCAAGCTCCAAAAGATATAGTGGAGAATGTCCAAATTAAGATTGATAAATTTATTTTTCCAGTAGACTTTGTCATCCTTGACATAGTTGAGGATGATAAGGTACCTATCATTCTAGGACGACCCATGCTAGCTACGGTACATGCAAAAATAGACGTGTTTGGTAAACAAATTTCATTAGAGGTAGGAGATGCAAGATCATGTTTAAGGAAAATGAAATTATGCCTTCCATAACTACCATTTTTGTTTTTGCCGTTAATAATATTGAAGCACATAACGATTTGGTGTACAGATGGAGCATAAACCGTGGCGTCATTATGCATCAGTATAACCAAGCTACATAAAAAAACATAAAAACAAATCTAAACAACATAGTCAATACAACATATCCTAAATCCTATATGCTTAAAACATAACCACACTTACAACAATCAATAACTACAAAAAAAACTTGCCAATAAATAGGTCGAAGAACATAAACTACAGCTTGAATCTCTAGCAATTAAAGCAAATCAGATTAAAAAACCATAAAACGGTTCCAAACATACCATGCATTCAGATGACAATGAGACGACAATTGTAAGCATAACTTATCCTTACCCTATAAGAGCATGCAACAATAACTACTTTCAAAAATAGCAGCTTTTAAATCGCAAATTCAGTTTCTTTTCTTATCTAACGACACTTATCAACAAAGCAACCTTAACCATAACTTCTATGCAGCCTATAAAATCATGCAAGAATTAAGAAAAAAATCTCAGCGCACCTTATACATAACTTATAAAATCAAAAGTTACACCTACATATCAAGCTTCAAATATCAGACACCAAAACACGACATCAAGCTTAAACAAACCACAAACATACACGCAGAAACCCACAAATACATATCATACTTATCAAGAAACTTAAACAACACAAACACAAATACATTAATCCAATAATAATACAAAGCCTATAAAAGCATGCAACAATTAAGAAATTAAAATTTCCTAGCTCACCTTATACACAACTTATAAATTCAGAACTTATACCTACATATAGCTTCAAATAGAAATAAAAAATTCTTAGCTCATGTTATAAACAATTTATAAAATCAGAAGTTATACCCATACATAGGATGAAACAGAAATCAAAATTTCTTAGCTCATCAGCTTATAAAATCGAAAGTTCTTAGCTCATCTTATACACAGCTTATATAATCATAAATTATACCAACATATTCACCTTCAAATATGAGATACAAAAACACAGCACTCAAAAGCATAAACTGTAACAATTTAACCGAATAAGATCAGAAAAACTTAGACGATACAAAATCGTATACACTTAAAACATCATAAAACCTACAGAGATTAACAACGACTCAAAACACGCCCTTAATGAATATCGAATAACATAAACCAAAGCTCTAACCTGCTTCAAATTAAGCAAATCAGGTAAAAAAACCTAGAAGCACTTCCAAACAGTACATGCAAAATGGATAAAAAACACGAAAACTACTTCAAAACACCACACGCAATACACCATTTCCAAAATCTTAGACAACCAAAACGTAATCAAAACTTACAGTCACAAATACAATTTTTTTACCACCAACCCAATCATTGCTCGTAATTGCAAACAGTTAAACAAAATGACTGAAAAACACGATAACTACTTCAAAACGCCACACATAATACATCATTTCTGAAATATTACACGACCAAACCATAACCAAACCTTACACGCTTAAATATAATCAAATCAAAGTACAAAACACTCGACATTCTATTTTATTTTACTGTTCATCTATAATTTAACATTTAAGATCTTATCTCAAATTTAAAAAACGAACGACAACAACAGCAAGAAAAAACATACCTTAATCTATAAACCACAATCGACGATCCCAAATCACTACCTCAAACTGCAAAAAGTTAAACAAAACAACTAAAAAATATTAAAAACACTTCCAAACAACACATGCAATACACCATTTCCAAAAACGAAAAAAACATACCTTAATCTCTATAGTACAATCGACGATCCCAAATCACCACTTCAAGCTGTAGAAAGTTAAACCAAACAACTAAAAACACAAAATCCACTTCAAACAACACATGCAATATACCATTTTCAAAATCATACACACCTAAAACATAATCGAACTTAAACGAATAATCATCAACAACAAAAAATACCTTTAATCCGTAGATCACAAAATCCGAAAGAAACATTTCTACCTGCATATCTAAAACCACTGATCAACCACCACTCGTAACCACTGAAGAAGGGAGAGAAACAGACTAAAGAAGAATATGAAGAGTGTTGAGTACACTTGCATGTATCGGTGAAGCAGTTCTACCTAGATAACCAGAACAACCGACTGATGACATCAAATAACGTTACTTTTATAGCATCATTTATCCCATAAAAATAACCCATTTTATATAATTATTGCAAAGAATTGTTACTTAATTGTTTGTATTTGAGAATTGCAGTAATTATGGAGTACTTGGTGAAGATTAGCAAAAAGGCACGCATTCTGGAGCTTAAATGAAGACATTTGAAGATTACTGTTCAGACAACCAATACGCAGTATCCATCAAGGAAGATACGGCGTATCTGTGCCTGCACTTCACAAAAGACCACGAAGAAAACAAGATCAATACGTCGTATCCAAGGAAGACCAATACTCCGTATTCAAACTATGGAAATAGAATATTCTGGAAGATATCGAACGTGGTCCCTACTTCAAGAAACCCCCAATACGCCGTATCAAAGACTTTCAATAACCCGTATTGACCTTTTTCTAGACCTTATAAATAGAAAACTCAAAAACAAGTTTTAAGTGTGCTAAATCATATTTTTGATACCTAAAACATAAAAGTCAATTTTCAGTAGAGAAGAATAGCAGAAGAGGTCTTGCAACGTAATCAATTCCATAGGGAACAACTTGTAATCTCCTATACTCTTGTAATCGTTCAGTGTTTGGTATCATTCGTTAATTCGGTTAGTTTACCTTGGCTAAATTATTACTCTTGTATTGATTATGACGTTTGAAGGCTAATACCTTCGGGTATTAGCCATTATTATGAAGATTTAAATGTTTGGTTTGTCTATCTCGATTACTTAATTTATCGTTGATTGCTTGTTTATGTTTATTAGTTTATACTTATTTACGTGCTTTTGTATGCGACATATCATTCAACTGGATCTAGTGATACGGACCAAGTAATCTAGATGCCGGGATGATTCTCCATATAGTGATTTATACATCTAGACTAATAGGATCATAAATAACGACCTATCTTTGCCCTTAGATTGTGAGCTTAGTTGGACCAGCAGGTGATCCCAAGGATCAACGAGTACATTCTTAATTAATTGGTAAACACTTGGTTAGTAGACTACTAGTGTATGAATTGCCATTAAGCAGTAAGTGGGTAAAGTCTCTATAAGCTAGGGTTTAACAAGATCACCATTACTTTAATCCCTAAGATAGATTATAATCAGCAAATAAGGATGCTTTATGCGGATGAGTTTAATTGTGACAGAATTATACGTGTCTAGGTCTTAGGAAGAAGTATTGCCTAAGTCTTAAGAATGATATGCTGCCTCAAGATAAGTAATTATTTCACTAAATAAACAAACCAACGTTCTTATTGGATTAATAATGGTTAATACAGGCTAGACCGCTCTTTTATCTTTTGTTAATTTGCTTGCGTGTGTTTTAGTGTCTTAAGTTGATTTTAGTCACCACAATACCCGTGCCAGTATCCCAAGCTGAAAACCCCCCCTTATCCGTTAGATTTAGGATTAACATAGGTTTAGCATAGGTTTGACATAGAATAGAATTAACTTAGTTTAGATAACCAAAATATTAATAAATTGAAAGATTGTTACTCGCTCTTAGTGATCGACACCCTACTTACCACGAAACTCCCATCTGAGCGGGTACACTACCTGTGAAGTGTTGTTTTAGGTAAAGTCGGTAAAATATAAATTTAAAACTTGAAAGCATAAATTATACCTACACGACAACATCATCAAGTTTTTGGCGCCCTACCGGGGAGTGAAAATTTAATCTTGATTTTTATTTGATATTATAGTTTTTAACATTAGATTAGATCTAACCTTTAGGATTATTATAGTTCAGAATAGTTTATATTCTTGTTTGTTTGCTTATTGTGTTTATGTAATACGACGTATTCAGTTCACTGAATACGACGTATAAGTTATTTAACGGTTTTCTTTCCTAGCAAGTTTATTACAGGATGGAGAACCAGAACATTACCATGGAAGAATACATCATGCTTGAAGAAGAAAAATATCGTCGGCATGGTAAGGTGTATAACTGGGAAACTGCTAAGTATGGTAAGATCTGGTATGATGAAGACGTTCACGACCTTAGATCCATTGAAACCGAATTCCCAGCTATAGTCTTTAATGACGAGTTATAATCTGAAAAAACACTCTCTTGTGAACCCATGGTAAGTTCTCTTAACAACAATGAAATTGAATTTAGAGTATCCTTTGATAAATCTGACGATGAATATTACACGGTGATTTTTGACAAAAACTCGTTTCTTATAAAATAATTTATGTCAATGATTTTAAAACGGATTCGAAAAATGATAACGAAAAAGTCAATATGCGTTCATTTGCATCACCCGAGTCAAAGGTCAGTTGTTTTGATGATTTAGACTTCTTTAAATATTTTGAGAATGAATTTCCAGTCATTGTTTACAATGATGCTCTAACTTCTAAATCAGATTTCTTAACTGAACCCACTTTATGCCCTTAACATATCGATGAATTTAATTTGAAAGATGAAATATCATTGTCATAATATAAGGAAGTGGAACAAAACATTTTGTACTTTAATGATCTATTCCCTTTTAACGTAATTTATCCCGATGATTCAAAATCAGACAAGGACAATGATGATGATAAAATTGATATTAAACAGTCTTCGGGGGGTAATGTAATTAATACCGATGATGGTGCCTATGCACATGGGTCAAATAAGCTTTTGGAAACAAGTCATGATACATCTAATAAATTTTTCAATAAATGTAAATATCGCGGCTTGGAATTATCTTGTCAACGGGATGCCATTTAATCTTATTAAAAATTTGTATGTGCCGTTTGGCATTCCGTTCGACCCTAAACGGTATTATAAGGATGGTGTTTACACAAGAATGTTACGGAGGCCAAGGTACGTTTTCTTTACTTTGTTTAAATTAGAAAAATTGGTCTCCAAGAATGGATACAACGTATAAGGTAAATACCTATACGGCGTATCCACTTCCATTGGATACAGCGTATCCAACTTTCTTATCCAATACAGCGTATTCGTTCAAAAGATTAATACGGCGTATTCAGATCCATTGATTACGGCGTATGGATCATCTGATACAGTAACAGAAGCCTTAAAATTCATATTTGATTTCCATGCCTATTTTTTTATCTTTCTTCAGAGAAAATCCTGCTGATATTTTTACCTTTGTTACAGATCATAATTATCAGAGCTAGTTGATTAAAGAAAGTAATGGCGGATAACGAGACGAAACTAACCACGAAAGAATTCGCAGCTAATGACCAAGAAATTATTATTCAGGAATTACAAGTATTAAGGTGAATGGAAAGAATGCTTATGAGCTGAAAGGAAAATTCCTTGATGATTTGCACAATAATGCCTTTAGTGGAACTAATGGGGAAGACGCGGTTGAGCATATCGAATACTTCTTGAGAATTGTTGACCCAATTGATTTACCCAATGTAAATCAGGATAAACTTAGAGTTCTTATTTTCCCAATCTCATTGGTTGGAGATGCATGGAAATGGTTTGATGAGATTAAAGGATCAATTAATAGTTGGATTGATTTAACTGCTAAATTTTTCAAAAAAATACTACCCGCATTCTCGCACTGGCCGAATTAACACCCCTATAACAAAGTGGGACCCCACTAATCGAAAGTTCAAAAACTAGTTGGCCTCAAAGTTTGTGAACTATAAGACAATGGATATATTCACTAGAAGAGCTTTGTGGGATTACTGGAAAACAGGAAGTGATGAAACTAAGCCAACGAATGAAAAGTTCCTAATCTTAAGAAAGAATACTAGAATGATGAGGATGAAACTGCTAAAATCTTTAAAATAACAACATATATTTTTGACTACGAGTCACCTCTTTGTATGGCATTCGACGAGTTTAATTATCTTCTCAATGTTGATAAGGAGTTATTTACTTATGATATTAAAAGAACGGAGAATTACGATGATTATAGGAATGAATTCAATGATGAGTTCGAAGAACCTTGGGATGAAGATGGTGTACCTTATGAAATTAGGGATCATATTTGCGAACCTTTCCATTTCAAAAATGGGAGAACTAAATGAAGATGGATTCTGCAATGGTGGAGAATTACCAGGAATGGTTCGAGTAGGTTATATGGCATATTTTCAAGATCATGAATGGTATAATGATTTGATGGACGGATCATCAAAAGACGAAGCGCTTGAACAAAAAGCCATTTATGAGGAATCATGGGGAGATGCGAAACAAAGCGTGATAAATTTTTGCAAATGGTTAAGGAAGACTTTCAGAAACTTCCACGAACTTGATTACGGATTATTGGAGAAGCTTCAAGATTATTGGTTTAAGTTGAAACGAACAAATGCTCTCCATTTAGCGAACATGGAAAAAACTACATAAGAGCTACAAACATAACGTAAATACTACTTAATTTTCTTGACGTATGGAAACATGAAGAGAAAAAGATTGAATGTGTATTGATAATCATGAGCGGCCAGTTTGCTATATAAGAAGATTCGAGATGGTCAAGTATTCATTCAGGGATGACAAAGAGTATGTGGCTATAAAGGAAGATGAATACGATGATTTGACGAGTACAAGTGAAGAAGCAATCCACGCATATCAAGAAATCTTTCGCATGATGGACGAAGGATGAAAGGTGACACACACCGAATGAAGAAAGCTGGAAGGAAAAAGTCTAACTTAAAGACTAGCTGAAAGAAAAGTGCTTCCCGGGAGACAACCCGGATTGTTATTTATTTTTATCGAGTCTTTCTTCCTAGACATCAATACGGCGTATCCGCTTCATACCATACGGCGTATTGAATGTCTGGACGTTATCAGTCCTTTATTTTTATGCACTTTAAACATTATTGTCAGTTCTGTCAATACGACGTATTCATGAATATGATATGGTGTATTCAACAGACTGACCCGTATTTAGATACTTTTTACAGGTTTCTTAATATGGCGTATTCCAGTTTATGAATACGGTGTATTGGTCACCTGTACATTTTATTTAGCTTATTTAATTAACCGTAGATACCCGAGATAGGATTTTGCATGTTTTTCCTATATTTTGCACATGACCTCGCTACAAAGAAATCGACAAAGTTGGTGAAGTATCGATCATCTGGAATCCTATGTGTGATTGTAGTCATGCTGGAATACAAACGCATTTACAACACACATCCTTGCTCATAAACTCAACTTGGAGAATCTACCGAGCAAAATATCAGGGGAGTTTCTCATTCTAATTCTTTTAATTCCCGTTTTTAATGTTTTATCTATACAACGAGGACGTTGTATAATTCAAGTGGGGGGATGGGAATTAGAATGTATACTTGTCCTATTTTTCACTAAAATGCTTAAATTATGCTCAAATTTAAAAAAAATTCAAGCATACTTTTGTGAAATTACTTGTTACATAACCTGCACACAATAACCCTTATTAGATATTGTGAGGATTTAACCTTATCCGTTTCCAAATGTTTACCCAAATTCCACAAAATATGAGTGTGCCGGTGATGTTGTAGACTTTAGAACTTGGCTTGGTATATCTATTCGAGACCACAATAATGAGTACTATGGATTTAGATGGAGTAACTTGTTTAAATTGGTAAATTTCTAGGATTACACCCAAAAAGCATTTATATGTTGTTTTATTAACTAACTACACTGGTTAGTTAAATCCCTGTATAAACCCTTTGTTTACTCTCATCTTAAGAGTAAGATACCCCTAGAAAAACCAATACAGCCAATCCTTTAGGAATAACACCAACTGTTTGTTTCGTTACACCTTTACACCTTAAACTACCCTGTTAGATTAAGTCCATTTATCAGTTGCTAGTTGCTTAAAGTGTAAAGTATGTATTTCCCGAGTCTTGTGTCAATTTTCTATCTTTGGTACGGTTGGGAAAAAATTTGCACATTGCAAATGGGAATGTATAGAGTAGTCAAAACTCATGTATTTTTACTACCAACACAATTATTGGTACGTCCGAAGAATGAAGAATTATCGAAGGAATTATCCGGTGTTATTATGATCGTAAAGATGGTGAAATTACACCGAGTTTTGTAGTATATATAAAAAAATAAAAAAACGAAAAAATTAGAAAAATCGCAACAAAAAAGGAGGAAAGTTTGAAGATAATCATTTCACAAAATCTTAGACCAAAGGAATCATATGAAGGATCGATTATTCGTTGATATGTCTTATAAGTCAATGATGTAAAGGTTTGTCTAAAGTGGTAGATATCACCACTTGTCTTGTAAAATTGTGTAAAGTATGGGATGATTAGGAAGTTGGCCGTTACGAGAACGCTAACTCAGGTTGTTGTTTTTTATCTATGATCAAGACGTGTGTAAATAGTTGTGTCTTTTTCATGGTAACGACCGGAAAAAAGTGGCTAGCAACTTGTATCTTAGACTTAATCTATTTGTTTCGTAATTTTTATTAAACAATAATTTATTTCCCTTTCCTAATCATTAACCATGGGTTTTACGCGAATGAGGATGTGATCGAACATGCATGTTTATTCCGTCGTTACGGCCATGTATGTATGATTCAGCTGCCTTGTTGGTTTATTACTATTGGTGAAAGTTAGAAGATCCCTACCCTATATCATTCTTTATCCTAAACCTTGGTTAAACTCGAATGAGGATGTGATCGAACACACATGTCTATTCCGTCGTTACGGCCATGTATGTGTGCTTCAGTTGCCTTGTTGGTGTGGTACTTTTGGTGAAAGATTGTAGAATGATCAATCCTAAGCCTTATTATAAAAAACCATTTTACCTTTATAAACTTGTTACTCCTTAGCTCTAGTGGCGGAGATGTGTATCCTTGCCAAGCCTATGATAGAATACTCGCCAAGACCGAGCAATTGAGCGAATTAGTTACATGTTACCACATAGATTAGTTGAGTGATTTGAGTGTTTTCATCTTCCTATTTCGTGAGGTGTTTGGTTGTGTACTTTTAATAGATCAAATAAATGCTTAACGGAAAAAATCCTTAGGGATACATTTTCATAAACTTCTAAAGGCTACTTGAGGACAAGTAGGATTCAAGTGGGGGATATTTGATGACATTAAATAATGTCACTTTTATAGCATCACTTAATCGTTTGTATTTGAGAATTGCAGTAATTATGGAGTACTTGGTGAAGATTAGCAAATAGGCACGCATTTTGGAGCTTAAACGAAGACATTTGAAGATTACTATTCTGACAACCAATACGCCGTATCCATCAAGGAAGATACGGCGTATCTGTGCCTGCACTTCACAAAAGACCACGAAGAAAACAAGATCAATACGTCATATCCAGGGAAGACCAATACGCCATATTCAAGCTATGGAAATAAAATATTATGAAAGATATCGAACATGGTCCCTACTCTAAGAAACCCCCAATACGTCGTATCGAAGACTTTCGATACGCCGTATTGACCTTTTTCCAGACCTTATAAATAGAAAACTCAAAAACGAATTTTAAGTGTGCTAAATCATATTTTTGATACCTAAACAATAAAAGTTGATCTTCAAAGGGGAAGAAGAGCAGAAGAGGTCTTGCAACGTAATCAATTCTATAGGGAACAACTTATAATCTCCTATACTCTTGTAATCGTTCAGTTTTTGGTATCATTCGTTAACTCGGTTAGTTTACCTTGGCTAAATTATTACTCTTGTATTGATTATGAAGTTTGAAGGCTAATACGTTCGGGTATTAGCCATTATTATGAAGATCTGAATGTTTGGTTTGTTTATCTCGATTGCTTAATTTATCGTTGATTGCTTGTTTACGTGCTTTTGTATGTGACCTATCATTCAACTGGATCTAGTGATACGGACCAAGTAATCTAGATGTCGGGATGGCTCTTCATATAGTGATTTATACATCTAGACCAATAGGATCATAAATAACGACCTATCTTTGCCATTAGATTGTGTGCTTAGTTGGACCTGCAGGTGACCCCAGGGATCAACGACTACGTTCTTAATTAATTGGTAAAGAATTGGTTAGCGGACTACTAGTGTATGAATTACCATTAAGCAATAAGTGGGTAAAGTCTCTGTGAGCTAGGGTTTAACAAGATCACCATTACTTTAATCCCTAAGATAGATTATAATCAGTAAATAAGGATGCTTTATGTGGATGCGTTTAATTGTGACAGAATTCTACGTGTCTAGGTCTTAGGAAGAAGTATCGCCTAAATTTTAAGAATGATATGCCGTCTCGAGATAAGTAATCATTGCACTAAATAAACAAACTAACATTCTGATTGGATTAATAATGGTTAATACAGTTTTCTTATATTTGGCGACCGCTCTTTTATCTTCTGTTAATTTGCTTGCGTGTGTTTTAGTGTCTTAAGTTGATTTTAGTCACCACAAAACCCGTGCCAGTCTCTCAGTCTGAAAACCCCCCCTTATCCGTTAGATTTAGGATTAACATAGGTTTAGCATATGTTTGACATAGAATAGAATTAACATAGTTTAGATAACCAAAATATTATAAATTGAAAGATTGTTTCTCGCTCTTAGTGATCGACACCCTACTTACCACGAAACTCCCATCTGACCGGGTACACTGCCCGTGAAAGTGTTGTTTTAGGTAAAGTCGGCAAAATATAAATTTAAAACTTGAAATTAAAACTTGGAAAACATAAAATTATACCCTACACGACTACATCATCACGACCGAACCACCGCCTTCCTGACCATGAAGAGGTGTTGAGAGAGGGATAGAGTGAGAGGTGGAGAACTGAGATGAGAGAGATTGCATGATGAGATCCATGATTGTGATCGAGGAGAGCTACGAGGACGAACAGACGAGATTGATGGAAGAGAGAGAGGAGAGAGAGAGAGAGAGAGAGAGAATGAGGGGAGAAGGAGAGAGGTGAGGAGATGAGAGGGTGGGAGATAGAGAGAGCAGAGGAGAGGGAGATTGACGTTGAGAGAGGGAAGAAGAGAAGAGCGGAAAAGAGAAGAGAGAGAGTAGAGAGAGTGAGAGAGAGTACATTGCATTGTATCGAAAAAATACTAAAAAACAAGAGAAGCTCAAGGATCAACTCCAGACCCAAATTAAAAATGCCTGTAATACAACCATTATCAAACGACACTGAAAAAAAAAATCAAAAAACACAAACGATTCTTTTTAGTTGATACTAAACGAGGAGAGAGAGAGAGAGTAGGTGGAGTCGAGAGGAGGAGAGAGAGAGTTGGACGAAGTAGAGAGATCGAAGAGACGAGAGAGGAAAGAGAAAGGAGGAGAGAAGAGGAGAGAGCGGGACGAGGAGAGAGAGGGGCGGGGGTAAGAGAGGGATGATGAGAGAGGGGGAAGATGAGAGGGGAGTGGAAGAGAGGGACGGGAAGAGGGAGTGAGGGACGAGATGAGATGAGAGAGCGAGGAGAGAGAGAGAGAAGGATTGAGAGAGTAGAGGGATGAGAGAGAGAGAGAGAGAGAAGAGAGAGACGAGAGATGAGAGAGATGGAGGGAGCGGGGCATGAGGGAGATAGAGAGAGCTTTGAGACGGAGATTGAGAGAGAGATGAGAACGAGAGATGAGACCTCTCCGAGAGAGAGATGACATTGTTTGAGAGAGAGAGGTGTGTGGGGGTATGGGAGCGGTGGGATGAGTGGGAGTGAGAGTGGAGTCAGGGGTAGAAGAGAGTGGCGGGGGAGAGCGGAAGTGAGCATTTGCAGCTCAACTTTCTGCTTGTTTGGACTTATAAGGCTTGCACAAGCTTTTATATAAGTCAAATTCAAGACAAAAGAAGATCTAAGCAGCTTTAAGACAGTATTTGATATACTATAAAATGAAAAGCAAAATAAGCTAGGAAACACAATAAATCTTTAATCTATATGCTCAAGAGAAGTAAACTCAGGAACATTTGCATAAATGACTCAAAAATTCTAAAGAGCTAATAAACTCAATAAGCTGAGACGAGCTTGAGTTATGAGCACTTAACATACCTAACTAAAGCTATGAAATTCTTTATAAAAAAATCCACATTCTACAAGATAAGAAATCTTAAATTTAAACTACTCTTCTAAACTATCTGTTTTTGTCATTTTATTTATGACTTTTATAAACTTTTGACAGCAAATGCAATCTAAGAAATCAACTATAAATTGGAAAACAAACTTTGATCTATGCTAAGCTATGTCTATACTATAAGCTTTCTAAAATTAAGAACCTAAATCTAATATTAACTAGCTTAAAATGAAGATGAAAAGGAAGCAGTACTAATTGCTTTTGCTGATGCAAATGACAATAGGTAAATACAAATGTGCAGGTATCCTCAAGGGATAACCTGCATTACTCACTCTATTTGAGTGTGTTTGAAGCAAATACAAGCACTATCCTATCCTTAAATGCATGTATCGGAAAAATATTAAAACAGAGAAGCAAGAACTAATCCAGACCCAAATTATAAAAGCTTAGTAATACAACCCATTAATCAAACGACACATCACAAACACAAAACGATCTTTTTTAGTGACTAAACGACATCGTTCGCACGCCTAATGTATAATAGGTTAATAAGAAGGCAAACCTATAAGGGTAACGTTTTCAAATTGACAAATTTTACCAAATTTGTGGCATTATAATACGGAGTAACTTGTTACACGACAAGCTACCAAACTTTTTTGTCCTATACACCTGGCATTATATACATATTTAAATTTTTTTTTTGACTGTGGTATACATTTTTAATAAAAACGTACTCCATATATATATATCTCAGCATGTTTTCATAAAACTACGCAAAAAAAAGATCTAAAAAAAATTTAGACCATCACGGTATAATCTGATTTAAGGGTAAGAATTGGTCAACATAAGTAGGTTTGACTTTTAGGTCTATCATTTTGTGGGCGACATGGAAAAGCAAAAGAAGCAAAAATGAAATGTATGTCCAACTATAATTATCAACACGTATGCATGTCTCAATCTCTTCAGTTCCAGTATGTTGCTTATCACCTTCCCAACACTCTAACCCTACTTCTTTTAACTTTCGTCTTTGCTTTATATTACTCTCAAGTGTCTTTTATAATGCAAGTTGAGCTCATACAAGTGGTTAACGTTATCGATTTTATATACTCGTATTAGTATAGCCATTATATAAGCTAGATTATTGAATTTAATGAAACACGTTTTTTTATTTTTTAGTTTTTAGGGCCTTTAAGATCTACCGGAAAGCTTATGTTTGCTAGCTAGCGTTTATGCATATTGTGTAACATATATATTGATCAAACTTCAAAGGGTTGTATAATAATTAGTATCAACCGGGACGATCATGCGATGAACTCATAATGCATATATAGTATACAATTTATAGGAAGTAATCAAATAAAAAACGAATATTCATGAAACGTGCAAAAATACTTGAAAAAATAAAAACTTTTAAAAAGCTCAGTATTTTTGCAAAAATAGCAGACGTCAGTGTTTAAAAAAGCTGCGGAATATTTTTCTAATTTTGAGTTTCTATGCATTTTTTATTGCACAAAAACAGAATTTTTAATGCACAAAAATAATTTGATGCACAAAAATTTCAATTTATTATATATTGATGTATAACAAAATTTTGATACATACACTAAAAATAAGTTATACGCAAATTGATGCAAAAAATGTCAATGTACAAAATTTTAATACACAAACGTTTTTTCTCAATTTGTTGAATCAAAAGTATACGCTTTTAGAAACAATTTTTTAACAACATTTCGATACAACAACGTCCCTTATCTCGTGAAAATTTTCAAGAAGTTTAGCAATTTTCTGGAAGCTTTATATTTTTTTAATCTTTTTGTTATACAAATGAATATTTGTTTATTTATTTTTACACTACCCTAAGATTTATAGTCTACCTCTACAAGAAGTTTTAAGGTGACTACTCTCAGCATGAGCATGGTCCTTCTTGAATTATACATAGGTGATCAAGCTATGTATATTTGAGGGTTAACGATGCAATGCTCATTTTCATCAAAATAATGTTATAATTTCATAATATTTGTGGGAGTGGCTTATATAAATAAGTAGGGAATTAAAGTAATTTTGACAAAATTTTCATCACACATTGATTTGATATATAATTTGAAATCATTCGTACAACACAACGGAAATTTAAAAGAAAGTACAACAAGAATTCTTAAAGGAAATAGAGTCTAAGCATTGATATCAGCGACGGAGCCAGTAGAGGGGCTGGAGGGTGCTTGACCCCCCTAACACCGGCAGATCTACCTTATGAGAAGGTGATTCCCAAAACCCACCTTAAAGATTGAAGCCTTTTAAATGGTAGTATAAGAAAAATTAGAACCTACCTTAGAATTTAGATCGAAACCCATCTTAAAGTAATTTAATGACTAGTACAGAAAAGAAAGAAACTTGGATTGTTGCTTCAATAGAGGTTCTTAGTCTATGTTTTTAACGATGCAGATGACTCTACTTGGAAAACAAAAAAAGTAATCCGTACTTTATAGTTGGTGATGCAATTTTATTAAGAATGTCTATTTTGACATTCACTTTATAACTCATCAATTTAGTTATGTTTAAAATATAATGACATAGATATTTCATAACAAAAAACCACTACATTATTATGATTGACTCATTTTCGTTGTCATTTACGCTAATCTATGCTATTCATTTTCTCAACTAATCAAGTAATTGTATGTTATTATCGAAAAATATCATGAACCCATATATCGAATGATTCAAACTTCAATCCAGCTTCTAAAAGAAAAAATTGTATTAGTACCGAAAAAAATTGAGCCCCCCTTAATATAAATTCTTGGCTCCGTCTCTGATTGATATCATCCTTCATGTTGTTAAGGTCTTGATTGGTTTCTCCTCCTCCTAAGGCATGCACCATTCCACGTGCTCCAGTACCTCCAGCTTGGTTTCCATGATTTTGGTTCTTTAACTATGGGCAATCACTCTTGTATTGCCCTTGATTCCCACATTCATAGCAAGTGGGGTTTCTCCGATTGTTAGTAGCAGCAGGACTCCTACAGTCTCGGGTCAAATGACCAACTCTCTTGCAGTTTGCGCACTTTACAGTGCACTGCCATTGTGATGAAATTTGCACTTGTTGCATGATGTTTAGTTTTATATACGCAAAAATATATAATATAATATAATACCAAAAGAGCAATTAAGAACTTTCCTAAAGTCTCCCTTAAGAAAAACTCACTCTCAAAGATATATATAATATATAATACGTATATTTAACCAAGAAGTATGATCACTCAGGTCGTTTCCCCAACGACTTGTGAAATTAAAACCTCGTTTTAGCTCGGATTATGATTTGAATAAGAGAAAGGATATTTTTGAGTATCTATAACTACTAAATAAAACCAACAATTAAAATAAACAATTCAAAGCAATTAAACACTTTAACAATTAACGTGAAACAAATAAAATGCGACAATTAAGCAAATACACTAAATTTAACCCCTAAAGATGCAAACTAAATTTATAAACTTAAAATAGGACAAAAGAAAATTTTGAGAAAAAGAAAAATATTTTTTTGATTATTTTTGAATTTATTATGAATTAAAAACTATTTTAATCTAATTAAATTCTAAAAAATAGCAAATTAAATCCTAAAAATGTAAGAAAAAATGGTTTTAAACTAGAAAAGTTTAAAGTAACTTAAAAAACTCAGACGATGGTGGAGGTGGTGCTGGCGTAGCGATGGTGGTGGTGTTGGTGTGCGGCTGTGGTGGGGGAGGAAAAAGGGCGAGTGGCGGAGAGTGAGTAAGATGAGCGGATAAATCGGGCGACGAGAAACCATTTTAGACTTTGTTAGGACTTATGAGAGTAAAGGTCAAAGTTCTGCCATGAAAAAGTCAAAGTACTGCTAAATGAAAGATCAAAGTACTGTCTGCGTAGAAGTGAAAAGTCAAAGTACTGTCGTTATTATAGGAACTATAAAGTTTAAACGGTTGTTTTAGCATTTATCTTGTAACAGCTATTAGTGATAAGTATCGATTAGTATTTGTGTTATTCAGGGACTGTATACCTACTAGTGGTTATCCTTATGTTTATAAAAGGACCTCTGGGAAGGCTTTAAGAGATAACAAAAATACACGAATCATTAGTATTGTATTGTTAGGGATCTGCAACTTAGGCAGATTCAAAAGGTTTATAATAGAAATCGTTTGAGAAAATATTGTGTGTTCTTCTTGATATTGTTAATTAGTTTCCGCATAATTAACAATATTGTATCAGTGTTACATTGTTACTAACTCGGATTTATTCAAGGAGGTAACATCCTTTACAGGTTAAAGGGTTGGTATACTAAGATAAAACGATCCTACAAGCTTCAATTTAAGCTCAAATTCAAAGACAAAAGAAGTTCTAAGCAGCTTAAGAAGTATTTGAACTAAAAATGAAAAGCAAAATAAGCTAGGAACACAATAAATCCTTTAAATCTAATGCTCAAGAGAGTAAACTCAGGAAAATGCATAAATGACTCAAAATTCTAAAGAGCTAATAAACTCAATAAGCTGAGACAGAGCTTGAGCTTATGAGCACTTAACAACCTAACTACAAGCTATGAAATTCAATTATAAAAACTACTTCTACAAGCTAAGAATCTTAAATTTAAACCTACTCTTCTAACACTACTGTTTTTGAATTTTTTATGACTTTTATAAACTTTTGACAGCAAATGCAATCTAAGAAATCAGCTATAAATTGGAAAACAAACTTTGATCTATGCTAAGCTATGTCTATACTATAAGCTTGCTAAAATTAAGAACCTAAATCTAATATTAACTAGCTTAAAATGAAGATGAAAAGGAAGCAGTACTAACTGCTTTTGCTGATGCAAATGACAGTAGGTAAATACAAATGTGCAGGTATCCTCAAGGGATAACCTGCATTACTCACTCTATTTGAGTGTGTTTGAAGCAAATACAAGCACTATCCTATCCTTAAATGCTTGGATCAAAATTAAGCTAGCAATCAAATAGGGATAAGCTCCCCTGGTGTAGAACCACTTATTTAAGCCCTCACTTGTTCATCTTTGAAATCTAAGTTCTAAAAACTCTATTCCTAATGGTTATAAGTGAAATCAAAGCTGTCTCAAATAAAATGCACAAGATCCTTTGACTTTTTGAGGTCAAATCACCTTAAGCCAAACACCCCTTATCAGGATGACAGTTTATGATTAAGCTATTGAATTTAAGATCTAATGAACTAAACTTAAGTACCAGATGCTAATTAGCTACTAACTAACCTAATAAACATAAATCATCAACCACTTAAGCTAAAATTAAGATCTACAAATGATCTAACTATGTTTTTTTTGGTTTTTGAGTTTTATAAGACAGAAATGAAAAAACTACTATGATCTATACTAATTTAACTAAAGATAGATTAATAAACAAGATTAATAAGCATACTTAACAAACAAGAAGCACAATTAAGCTAAAAATATAAGCAGTATAAGCAATTTAGAAGTAACTAGATTATAACTAAACTAATTAAGCTAGAAAATAAAGAACAAGGAATTTTAAAAGAAAACTAACCAAAGGCTTCAGCTAAACGGAAGCTAGAATGCTCTTTAGAGCTTATCTACAGCTCTGGCTTATCCTAGGATAAGCCAGTTAAGTCCTTGGGATTCCTTCCTTAACTGAATCCCCTTCCATAAGTCCAAAATGTACAAATAGCAAAGGTTTACTTCTGATTTTAGAGTTAAGGTAAATTTAAGGTATGTTTAAGCTCAATAATAAGCTTAAAGACTTATTAGAGCTATTGAGAGCTTATAGGTAACAGTTGAAGATAATTGAGCTTTTTAGAATTTAAAATAAGATAAAAGAGATTGAGAAAGCTTTTAAAAACTAAATTCCATTAACTGAACACTTTGATTACATGATAAAAAGGAAAGTTACAAGAGATTAAAGCTGAAAATTACATTGACTAAAATTAAGCTAAAATTACATTTAAGCAAAAACTAAAAAAAAGAAGATGCTAAATGTGTGTGTGAATGTGCTATTTATAGCATCCTGAAGAAGCTTCTAGGCTGCCTTGCTCAACACGCTCCTCTTGATCCTACCCGTACAATCTTCCAATCATTGGGAGCTCATTATTAGCCGTTAGATCACTAGGTAGCTCACACGGATTGCCAGCGTGGCAATCCGTGATTGAGACACCTTGTGTTTCTTTTAGTCATATATTAGAGTAAAAATTGAGTCCCCTTGTGCTTCTTTGCCATAGCCACGTGTAAACCTTTGCTCGTGAGCCAATGAGAGTGCTTTGATTTGACTTAATTATCCCTGCCATTGTGTTCATTGTCCCATGAATTGTCCTTTTTGACCTCCAATTGGTAAAAGCCCTCTCATTTAACTGCGTAGTGAATTTTGGGACGAAGGATGAATAGTAACCACTTTGGCGCCTTTTTTTACTAACTGAACAGGGTAAAACAGATTTGAATTTTAGGCTTATTGCACTTTTAGTCCCTGTGGTTGATTGTTACTAGAGTAGTGTAAAAGGTACTTTCATAATTGGCAACTTAAGTCCCTGTGGTTTATAAAAATGGGTAATAGGCTAAGGGTAATGGGCTTTTGGTTATGGGCTTGATATCCGGGTATGAAAATTAGGGTTTAATAGGCCCATTAGACCTTAGGGACTAATTGTGTAAATTTTGAAACTTGGAGGGTTGATTTGAAACATTTTAGGGTTTTGTCTTCTTTTGTGAGTGACTTCTGTTGACCAAGGTTGACTTTTTCTGGCTTTGGCTTTGAATTTCTGGCTTCTCTTGTACTCTTTTGATTCCCGTGTCCGTGTTTGCCCGTTTTTGACGGTTTTCATGTGATATTTGTCTTATCCATACATGCATACACAAAACACAAAAACAAGTATATTTTTGCCATTTTTAGTGTGTTTTGGGTCATTTAAGGTCATATTTGGTATAAACGGATATGTGTATTTTACACTTATCATTGCACAACGGTAGAGTTCCAGCATACTCCTTCCTTTCACCAGACCCAACGGTATAAGATATAGCCACACCTTGCTTCTTGAGAGGTTGTTGTTGAGCTTGGTTGTTGTTATTAAGTTTTCTCTTGTTCTCAGCTTGACATTCAGCAAGAGTGCTGATCTTTTTGTCCATCAGTTCAGTTGCAAATTCAATTGCATCTTGCGTTGTCTTAGGCTTAGATGCCATCACACTTCCATGAATCATGTCGGGCAAACCACCAACATACTTCTCAATCTCATCCAATTCTTCGGGGAACATTCTTGAATACATTAGTGACAATTCCTAAAAACGTTGGTTATAGCTTACCACATCGGTACATTTAACCTTTAAATTCCACATCTCAATCTCAATCTTCTTAATCTCTCCCCATGGGCAGTACTAGTCAGTCATCATCATTTTTAATGTTTTCCATGTCATTGCATACGCAACTTCATGAGTAACAGTCTTAGCATGGGAGTTCCACCATGTAAGAGCAATTCCTTGTAGAGTACAAGTTGCAAACTTGATTTGACATGCGACTGTACAGTTGCTGATATGGAATACAGTTTCCATCTTTTCGAACCACAGCATAAGACCCACAACTCCTTCAGCACCCTTGAAGTTCAGGGGTTGACATTTGAGGAAGTCACTATAAGTACACTCTCGAGCAACAGGCGCTTGCCTTCTTACACCAGTACCCGAATCATGGCTGTCATCGCCATTCCTACTTCTGTCTGCATCACGTTCTGCTAACACATCAGCAACGCCTCGGGCTATCAGTGCCTTAAGCTGAGCATCAGTTATAGGGGTAGTGGTGGTGGTTGTTGTGGTGGATCCTCTCTTTGGTGCCATTATCTTCAAAATAAGAGGAGTAATAAAATTAGTCTAGTTCAAAAATTCATGCTCCAAAGGTGAAATGTTGCGAGATAATATGTTAAAGTTGTGTAAGGGTTTTTAGACCATCATGTTATTCGTAATGTCTTGAGAAATGTTCTAGTATTTATATAGATAACTCCTATATAAACAAGTGTAAAATATACTTAGGAGAAGATAAGTATATATATATATAAATCATGAGTAGTAATATACGTAATGTAGTATAACACGTATATTAATCATGTAAGCATCTAGTATGACTAACTAATGCAAACAAATAGTGTATGTATGTCCCGTGAAAAACTTTTGTATGATGAAAACGGTTATAGTCCAAGTAAAAACATTTGACCTGGTTCTCTATAACCTTGGCTCTAGATACCAATCTGTAACACCCCCAAAATAGATCGCAGCGGAATTATGTCCGGGAGTGTTACTTCATAAGTACATTGCACAACCTATGAGAGAACGACCTCTAAATGAGTCGTTTGAAAAGTAATCTCGTTGATTTAAACCTCATAAAATATAGAACTTTCAAATATCGAGAAGTCCTCGAAAGAATCATAAGAACGCAGAGCTATAACGAATAAAATACGACATTTACGGGTTTTACGACGACGAATACGAATTTTTATAAAGCTCACGCTGATTGTGAACATAAAAGTTACTGTTCACCGAGTAGGTCCGAAATGCAAAAATGTCCATTTATGATAACTCGTCATGAACAGAAAAGATGGACAGAAGAAACTCGAGAAGTCGGTGAAAAAACGACGAAAGTTACGCCAGTTTTACTAAAACGGTAATTAAAAACGTTTTTACTTATTAAACACAAGTTTTCCAAAACCATTGAGTTGTGATTGACTAATAAAACATTATGTGGTTATCAAATACTATATTACTAGGGAGTTTCATAATGAGCCTCTTCGGATGGCGTTCGACGAGTTGTTGGATTTACAAGATTTAAAGTTCCGAACGCCTCGAACGTCATGTCATGACTCTTTTATTATGATTAGCCCGAACGATAGTACGAAGTAACAACTATAAGATTAGATTTAAGTACTTGGTACTTATCCGACCTATGATAATTTAGGTTGCATTCGATCTTTTACGTGACGCTTTATCTGCGATATTTGGATTATCTGAACTCAAGGTGAGTTCATAGCCCCACATTTTTACGATTTCAATGATTTACAATTAGGGTGAAAACATGCTTTATTTTTATAAATTGGGACGCAAAGTATTGATACATGTTGCCTTAAGTATCGATAACCAATAGCCCTTTATCATAACTGTCAATTGCATATAGTAGTTGGGAATTACATTATGGTGAACCAATGTTATTTAATAGATCTATTCGGAAACGACCTCCCCTTTCGGGTGAATTTGCTATCACCAGAACGAACGTTATAAGCATGTCGAATTTAGGAGTTGGTCGGTTGAACATCAAATTCGGAGCAGAAATTGCAATATATAGTTTAAATTGCAAAAATAATCGTCGAGCTCAGTCGTCATGAGCTTCTAGTGTAAAAGTAATCTAGTTTATTGTGAAGATCCTGCATGTGATTTGCATTATCAACTAAAAAGCTCTTGCGGATGCCCTGCATATTAATGATTTATCAACTATGATTCACCACCAATAATTTGTTGACGTTTTACGCAAATGTTTTTCAGAGATCAAGAGGCATGGGATACCCAAGGATGCATTGGGTTATATTTGGATTGCACGCTTAAAGACTTTAGTCTGCATCATATTTTGGAGGAAATGAGTAATTGTCACTTTTGTAATATCCGAGAAGGAATAATGCGGTGAGGGAAAAAAGGGAGTGAATTTGCAATATCAAGGAAAGCTATATGCTATTGTATTAAATCTTGGTTTAAGTAAGTCCAAGTAACATCTTAAACGACATTTTGTTCGTTCAATATATCTGGTGCTGTTGATCTTAAGTAACACGCCCCGTACCCTATTCCCGCTGCGACCCAATTTGGGGTGTTACAGTATGAAAAGGTACTTTCATAATTGGCAACTTAAGTCCCTATGGTTTATAAAAATGGGTAAATGGGCTAGGGTATTGGGCTTTTGGTTATGGGCTTTGTATCCGGGTAGGAATTTTAAGGGTTTAAGGCCCATTTAAGGTTTAAAGGACTATTTGTGTAATTTTTGGAACTTGGGGGACTTAAATGGTAATTTATCGATAGATTCCCTCCCCAAACTAAAATGAAACATTGTCCTCAATGTTTAAAGGCGGGTCTCTACGAAAATATAAGCCATTTATTAAGTATGCAAAGACAAACGTGAATCGATAAGATGAAAGGATATCGGATCTCCCCAAACTAATTTCAAACAAAGGATAGGAAGCTCGAGTGATCCGGAACACAACACCGAACACGAGAGGCTTCAGAAATTGTTGGTTCAATCCTACACAAATCACAAGTACAAACAACAAACACGAAGAATCGAAAAAGACTATTGTTAGCCTCAATTTATTGAGTCATACAAGGAAGCTCGGTCACTCTACGATGGAGCTTCGGTCTTTAATTAGTTAACGTTGTAATAAAATATTATCGGGAATCAGGCTCGATAGATAATCTAATATTGTATATGTTTCGGGTTTAATCCCAAACAAAACCCGAGCCCGGGTCCTAGTTAAATATCCCGCGCGTCACATTAAATGTGTAGGGGTATATAGAAAATATCTAAATATATATAGATATTTTCTTATTTAGAAAATATCTAATTCTCATAATATCTAATTTCTTTTTCTCTCTTTTCTCTCTCAACTCTCTCTTCTATCTCTCTCATTTTCGTCTCTCTCTCTCTCTAGTTTTCTTGATTCGTGTTTCGTGTTATGAAGTGAAGTGTTAAATCGGGAACCTACAATTGGTATCAATCGCCTCGGGTGGATTTCGTGGTTTAAGCTTGATCACGAGCTCATAGTTCATTTACTTGGAGCTTTCATGATCACACCGGCGTTCTTGTTGTGATCGAAATTGCATGCTTAAGAGCCCAATGATTGCTTGTGTTCTAGTTCAACTGTAAGTGACAAGATTTTCCATAAAACTACTTGTAGGGCCGTGCATCCGATCGGATCTTTACAAGCAGTTCGAAAGAATGCCCACAACATCACATCGGTCTAATTTGTGTCGACCATGAGGTACGTTTTCGCCAACCGGTCCTTTCTAAAATTTTTTTAATCCGACGATTCGTCACCGCTTCGACTTGACCACTAGTTTGAGGGTGGTAACGGTAGAAAGACGCCTTGGTTTTAGAGAATGAAACTTTTACTATTTATTTTCTAACTTGCAACATTATTATTATTATTATTTACATTATTAGGCTAGGAACTGGTATCACTTTTCTTTCGACGACACATCGGCCACGCCTCCGACAAGAGTCAGTGTACTTATTATGATACCAACCCTAAATATACATCCTCCACCCTTTCTTTCGATGTCACATCGGGAGCGAACCGACAAATGCCCATGTACTTTATTGCGATGGAGTTTGTATATTAATTATTAACACTAAGGATTTATAACTTGCATCCTTTTTATTCACCAACTATTTTTTTTCTTTTTCATATTCATTTTTTTTATATTAATTCAACACATTATTTTTGCAAATAGAAAATTTTCATTTTAGAAAACCAAAGTATAAACTTGAACTAAAATTCTTATTTACAAATGATGTTGACTTCATCATTGATAAAGCTTTTTCTCTGAATATGTTGATTAGACTTTTAAGAGTAAAACTCTAATTTGTAAAAATTAAAGAGAACACGTATAATTAATCATTTTAAGAACTTCGGGGAAGAAAAACCACAAGTTATTCTTATAAGCCTTTAAGTTTTCCAAATAAACCTTGTTTAGCATCCTAACTCGTAATTAACACTATCATCTCTTATTCTTTGCAATTTAAAATCTCTAATAAAGAAATTCACAAATACTTAGCCTATATAAAATCCAACTCGGCATATTTAAAATCTACTTGAGATTAGCACAAGTCTTCATTTACTAATGATTTCAAGTCTAGCATGTTTAAAGTCTACATGAGACTAGCACAAACTATCATCATTAATTGTTAAGGGAGAAAGCTAGAACTCAACACGTTCGATCGGGTCAAAAATTACTTCTTATTCTCACCAACGGAAAACCTACATTCGTGTCTTAACACTTATTTTTTAATCAACTACTAATATTTTTTTTTCTCTTTTTTTTACTACAAATAAGAACTTAAAAAAAAATCGCTATTTTTGCGGGAAAACGGGTACGTGAGAACAAAACAATAAGCAGGTAACATCAAATCGATAGATTCCCTCCCCAAACTAAAACGAAACATTGTCCTCAATGTTTAAGGTCGGGTTCTACGAAAATCTAAGCCGTTTATGAATTATGCAAAGATAAACGTGAATCGATAATGATGAAAGGATATCGGATCTCCCCAAACTAATTTCAAACAAAGGATAGGAAGCTCGAGTGAAACGGGACACAACACCGAACACGAGAGGCTTCAGAAATTGTTGGTTCAATCCTGCAAAAATGCACAAGTACAAACAACAAACAACGAAAAATCAGAAGATGCTAGCCTCAACACATCATTAATTAGAAAATAGAAAGAAGAATGAAAAGGATAAGCATGGGGTGAACTCCCACGAAGCGGCTAGTTTTTGGTTACCGAGTCACAAGCTCGACTTGATCCGTGAATTAATTCGTCCTTAGGGAGAGCAACAAGAAACTTCCATTGAAAATGGCCTTGGTTGTAGATAAGAAAATGGAAAGGTGATGATGTCGGGGTCAAAAATGGTGTCTTCACTCCCGAAGGAGAACAATGAAGAAAGAAAGAAAATGAAGGTCAAATCTGAAACAAGGGTGGGGAGGGTGGGTAACATATCGGCCATAAAATCATGAGGTTTAGAAACACCCTTAAACACTTTGGTTATCAAAATACCCGCTTCGGGTTCAAGACATTTCTCAACATCCGGTGGTTCCGGTGAAGGACGGGGAATTAACGGATCATCTTGATGATCAAGGTTAGGTAACTCATTATCTTCACCTTCAGAATCATCATTCTCAACACTTGGTGGAATTAAATCATCTGGAACACGGAAAATATCGATCTCTTCTTGAACGGGTTCACTACCCTCAATGGGGATAGGAGATACGGAAAGAGACTCGATAACTGAACTTTGATGAACATTTTCCTGTGACCGGGAAGTTGAAATCTCACAAAGCACTGTCATAAGACTAAGATATTCCCCAAATTCACGATCATTCCTTGAAGGAAGTGTTATGACTTCTCCGGCGAACTCATGGTGAAGAGGATTACTTTTTGGAGAAAAAGTAATCGAAGATTCATTTTGTTCTGGTTCATGATCGGAAATCACTTCGGAAGCGAGATTATGGGTAGTATCATTACTAAGCAGATTATCAAGAAAAGTTACGTCTCCTTCTTAATCGAAATATCCTTCCTCAAATTTAGAAGAAACTTCTATGGCAAGAAAAGCATCGATCTCATCAATATCGTCATCTGGAGTAAAACACTCAACCTTATCGGACAAAGGTTTGTTAAATAAAACTGGCTTATCATAATTTGAAACGTTGGAGTTTACGTTTATGACTTCTTCATCCATCTTGTTAAAGAGAGGATTTATGGTGCTAGATTTGAAATTGTCATCAAATTCAAAAAGAGGAAAATTTCCTTCTTGAATATCTTTTTTAAGAAGAGTGAGTTCATCGGCGAACTCCTCAAGATTATCACTAGTCTTCATCGAAGAAGAACTAGGAGAAGGATCATCAGAATAAGTAATGGTACTGCCACTAAACGGATCATCTTTTGAGAAATCGATTACAGAAATGGCGTGAACAAAATGCTTATCCTTGTTTTTCTTAGATTTATCGGCATAATAAACAAGTTCTTCCTTTCCTACTCTTAGAGTCAATTTTTCTTCATACAAATCAATGAGAGCTTTTGCGGTGCGAAGGAAGGGTCTTCCTAAAATAATAGGCACTCTTGGGTCTGGTTCAAAATTAACCACAACAAAATCCGCAAGAAAAGTGAAACCATCAACTCTAATTACAACATCCTCGGCTATGCCCATTGGGTGTGTAACGGAACGATTGGCAAGCTCGAGTGTCATTCGAGTTGGAGTCAAAGCTTCAAGCCCAAGTTGCTTGTAGATAGAATGAGGTAAAAGGTTAATGCTAGCTCCGGAATCGGCTAAAGCACTAGTCCTATCAAGCTCTTGTAAAGCACATGGAATAAGAAATTTTCCCGGATCTTCGAGCTTCTCGGGAACTTTGTTCATGATGATAGCAGAACATTCAGCATTCACAGTTGTGATGGCGATCTCCTCGAGTTTCTCTTTGTTCCTTAGCAACGAGCTTAACCATTTGTTGAATTTTGGCATTTCGACGAGAGCATCTTTCAATCCAATCTCTAAACGGAGTTGTTTGAACATCTTCAAGAACCGGCTATGTTGAGCACTTGGTTTATCGTTCTCTCTCACTTTCATCCTCTCGGGATATGGAAGTTTAGGTTGATACGACGTAGGTCTTGGAGAATTAAGATCTTGAATTTCAACATTAACGGTTTTCTTTGCTTTTGGTTTTGGGATTTCAATGAAAATGGAATCTTCTTCCTCCGGAGGTGGGACTTGTGCGGTACTTTCTGAACTTGGTTTTTGCACTTTGTCCATTGACGTCTCCGGGTTTTGTTCGGGTTCCTTTGAAGGAATAGAAACATCGGGTGTAGGAACAAGAGGAGTCGAAGGTCCTTCACAAGTTTTACCGCTTCTTGTGGTGATAGCATTAACATGCTCACGAGGGTTAGTTACGGTTTGACTTGGAAGAGTACCCGATCTTGAAGTGGAAGCGGTGCTGTTGTTGTGATAATTTTGCATAAAACCTAGCATCATGTTTTGAAAATCATCTTGTTTCTTTTGAGAATCGTTATAACTTCTTTGAAAATCGTTTTGGTTTCTTTGAAAATTATCCAACTTCATTTGCAAATTATTCATGTTCGCATCATTAGCCTTAGCATAACTCTCAAAATCCGTTTTCGAAACACTTTGAATTTGTGAAGTGGAAGGTAAAGCTTGATTAACCAAAGGTTGGTTTGTTGGTGGTTGGTTTGGTAAACGGCTCCTTGATTATTTTGACGGTTTTGGTTGAAATTGCCTCCACGGTTTTGATTTGAATTGAAATTGTTTCCTTGATATCGATTTTGGTTTCCTTGGTTGTTTTGAAGATTTGATTGATTAAAACCGGGTGGTCTCATTTGATTTGCCAAATTAGGAGGATTTCTTTGAACAAAGTTGCCAACGGCGGCGGTTTGTTGGAATTGATGAATGTTATCATGAAAAACGGGAAATTCATTCCTTGTTAACGGACAATGGTTGAAATTATGGTTTGAACCACATGTAACACAAACTTCCTCGACTGCTTTGACGGTAGCAGGAGTCGTAACATTCTTTTCACTAATCATCTTTTCTAATCGGCTCATTCGAATATCCATTTTGTCTTCAAGAGAAGCGGCGAGTTGTTGAAATTCAAAAGAATTAGAAGGTGTAGAAGTAGAAAGAGGAGCATTCGTACTCACTCTTGGTTCAATTGCACGACTTCTTGAATAACGAACCTTGGATTTACTCTCAATAATGGCTAAACCATCACGAGGCATCTTATCTAGAAAATTTCCACCCGCGGCGGAATCTAAAGCATCTTGATCATTGGTATTCAAAGAATTGTAGAACGTATCAAGTTGATGTAATTCCGAGAAACCATGATGAGGACATTGACGAAGAAGTCCTTTGAAACGTTCCCATGCTTCGTTGAAAGTTTCATTCGGTTTTTGGTAGAAAGTGGTGATTTCATTTCGAAGGTAAGTTGTTTTCGAAGGTGGAAAGAATTGGTTTATGAATTTCGAGACAAGATCATCCCACGTTAGAATCGATCGAGGTGGTTCTTTATCTAGCCAAGTCCGGGCTTCTCCTTCGAGAGAGAACGGAAAAAGCAAAAGCTTAATCGAAGTATTCGGAACTTCGGGATGTCTAAACGTAGAAGTAACCTTGTTGAAAAATCGAAGATGATTATGAGGGTCTTGTTTACCCGTAAATTGATTACTTTGAAGTAAGTTTGCTTGAGCTCAAAATTGTTTGCATTTATCGTTGGTACAACAATTGCATCTTCGTATCCCTCGATGGGAGCTTGTAACATCTGAGCCATTGTACGATTGTCGGCCATTGGAATCTCGGGTTCCTCAACAATAACCGTTGTTAATTGTTGTTGTCGACAATTTCGATTACGAGATTGAGATCGAGTGCGCATGCACTAAAAATAGAGAAATTAAAAAGTAAACAAAAATTACACTAATTTTTTTGGATTTTTGAATTTATATATATTTTTTTCTTTTTTCAATCAATTTTAAACGGATACACGAAAGACAACTTAAAACCAAATAATCAACTTACTTCACAGTAGCTCTTAAAAATTTCTTCTTAAGGCGAGCCGTATTTCGTAAGTGACACAAATGGCAAGTTTTTGAATTTTTGGTTAGATTTGGGAACTTTTCAAGTTTACTGGAACTTATTTATGATAATACCTCAATTGAAGGTATTATATGTTGGTGTTCTTTTACCAACTTTGTGTATTTTATTTCTTTTTAAGGACAATTTTTTATATTTTTGATTTTTTTTATATGATAACTATACTAAAAAGAAAAAGAAAATATTTTTACTTTTTATATTTTTTATTTTTTTGGATTTTTGAAATATTTAACAAAAATGAAACTTTCGAGGACGAAAGGATCTTCAAACCAAATCAACAAACGTAAAACGAAGGAATCTTTAACACAAGTCCCCGGCAGCGGCGTCAAAAACTGATGTGTAATTTTATATACTAATAAAATATATAATATAATACCACAAGAGCAATTAAGAAAATTCCCTAAGGAAAATTCACTCTTAAAAGATATATATAATATATAATACGTATATTTAACCGGGAAGTATGATCACCCGGGTCGTTTCCCCAACGACTTATGAAATAGAAACCACGTTTTAATTCGGATTTTGATTAGAATGAGAGAAAATATATTTTTGATTATCTATAACTACTAATTAAAAGCAATAATTAAAATAAACAATTTAAACACTTAAACAATTAACGGGAAATGAATAAAACGCGACAATTAAGCAAATACACTAAATTAATTCCTAAAAATGCAAACTAAATTTCTAAACCTAAATTAGGACAAAAGAAAAACATTTTTTTGATTATTTTTGAATTTATTATGAATTAAAAACTATTT
>BQNB010069220.1:0-33569 GCA_026074375.1 Tanacetum coccineum | reverse complement strand
GTGATGGAGGTATTGGCACATGTAGGAGACTTACTTCGCAACAAAGCACTTGGAATGCTATTTTAAACTCAGTGGCTAAATTAAAAGATAAAGGGGTTGATTTGTTGGCTGCTTGCAACCGCTCTATTGGGGATGGAACATCGACTAGTTTTTGGAATGAAATATGGTGTGGTGATCATCCTCTAAAAGCGTCTTTCCCTCGTATATACGCTTTGGATACTGATAAAGAATGCATGGTAGCTCATCGTTTTAATCTCTCGGACTGGAACATCGTGCTTAGGAGGATGCCAAGAGGGGGTATAGAGCTTGTCCAATTCACAGCCTTGTTGGAAGCTATTCGAGATGTGTCAATTACAGATAAGCAAGATGCATGGAAATGGGCTCTAAACTCAAAAGGTTTCAATGTTGCTTCTGCTAGAATCCATATAGACGAACATACTCTTGTTGGCGGTTTCACATCTACTAGATGGACAAGATGTGTTCCTATCAAAGTTAACGTTTTCATGTGGAGATTGAGTTTAGACAAGCTTCCTACGTTGGTGAATCTGGATCGTAAAGGTATTGATGTCGCCTCCCTTTTATGTCCTGTTTGTTGTGAGTGTGTAGAGAATGTGAATCATCTCTTTTTCTCTTGTGGGATGTCCCGAGATCTTTGGGCTCGTTTGGCTAGATGGTGTGATTTGAATATTCCAGAGATATCTCATTTGTCGGAATGGATATCTTGGTTAGATGATTGTCAAGTTACGAAGAAAGCTAGATTCATTCTTGAAGGGATTGCGGCTTCAATGTTATGGTCGATATGGAAATTTCGCAACGAATTGATTTTTTCGGTGTCTAAACCCAAGAAGGCGACTATTTGGGACTTTATTGTTCATCAATCGTTTTTGTGGATTTCATCTAGAAATCCAAAATTTTGTTTATCTTGGATAGGTTGGTTAGGAAATCCTATTGTTAATAACTCTTCCATGTAATCGTTGATGTCTAGCTTTTGCTAGTTTAATATAATGCCGCCGTTCAAAAAAAAAAGATCAGATCAAAATCAAGACCTGGCTCATTGACTATTAACATGCTTGTGTTAAAGCCTTTACAATCTATGCTGAGTACAGTTTTTCTAGTCATCTGATGTATCACGTCGATGGTTACATTTGCATACTTGCCTGATTTGAGTTCCAAAAGTCAGGGAAGCCGAATTTGATTATTGTTTCCCTACTTCTTTGAGCTTTTATACATATAGCATGCATTCGTATAGAAGCGTTTCATATCTTTATAATTTTCTTTTATCACGAGGGTTAGTATTTCATTTATCGTGAACTGCCTAGCAAGTTGTGTACTTGAGTTATGTTGTGATTTTGTAGCGCTTCTAATTGTTCAATGTCACACAATCACCTTCAAAACACCATGCTGTGCATCCCGTAACAATGTCATTGTTTGAGTTGTCCAATGCCCATCTATGTTGCTGAAATGTTCACTCATTTTTATGACAATAGATACATCATTGTTTCCCAGTTGCATAATACGATATTAGGTTTTCCTGAGTTTACATTGTGCTATAACGAGTGAGCGATGATTATCTACCATTGAACACCCCACTAAACACTTGGCTGGTCCCACCAAGTGAAGCTTCCCATTCTATTGATGACATCACAACTTGGCCCAACATCGTGACAACATTGCTCATCTCTGGTCTACTAGCTGGATCTTCGCTCAAGCACCGGAAAGCTGTTTCAGCCATCTGACAAGAGGGTATACTTTTGTTAATATAAACAGCAATAACAATGCCACTTAATTATTGTTTTGCTCTTATTAGCTGACTCAATTTGATTAAGATTTGTGTTTGATTAAGACTGCTTGTTTTTCCATTAGAAGGGGTTTTGGAGTTTGTCTTAATGCTTTAACTAGTGTTTGGGATTGCATATTTAAATAACCTATGCTTAAGTTAAGCTAGTTGAAAACATGGGTAAACTTGTAATTCTGAAGTCACCAATAATAATCAAGTTTGAAAATCCACAATCTCAAATTGCTTACTCTTACTGAAAACAACACCCTAAAAGCACAGATAAACACTTTTCTTTATCTAAATACTCAAAAGTGCTGATCTGCTATAAGAAACGAAACATGTCAAATGGGTTAAGAGTCACATAACGTGTAGCTTCAGTGCTTACCTTCTTCCTAAGTCGCTTCACCTAAGATTTTAGTATATTATCGTTGTAATATAGTTTTTCAAATCATATTTAAAGCATTGATTATTATACAATAATGATGGACAATATTCTTGCTCCTGAACCCCACCCACAAGTACCATATTACTTACCCACCTCTAAAAAGTTAGGAGGGCGGGGAAAGAGTTGCTTTGTTAGGATAGATGAAGCACTGTCAATCTACAAACCTTATACATTTCATCTATAGGATAGCTGTCTTTTATATTGTTGTCAACTTGAGCTTCCAATGCTGTTGTCGGATCTTGATCTTGGAATATTGCACGTATCTAGTCATTTTGGAAGAGAAATGGTTAACTTTATAGATAGATTGACTCGGTAAAGTGGACAATCATTTGATATGGTGTTTATAGGAATTAATTAGATTATTGGAATGCTTGTAGTAGACTAAAACATTAGGACTTACCACTGAAATTAGTGTCTTGAACTTGTTTGGTTCCTTCTTATCACGTGCAAGTGCTGGCTGACCGGTTATCAGCTCTGCTAGAACTACCCCGAATGCAAAAACATCAGTTTTTGATGTAGTTTGCATTTCGCTTATCGACCTTGCATATAAATATAAAACAATGTCATGATAATTGCCATCAATTCCTATCACTTGTGATTTTTAATAAGTCTGTAATATTCAACCAATATACGTAGAGGTGACAGTTTTGACGGTGGGTCAACACAGGTTATGTTTTATCTCTACTGGTTAAAATCAGGAAAGTTCGCTGAAAAAGAAATGGGTCCAATGTATTTAAATGCAAACAAAATGTGTTTTTTGCCAATCCAAGCTGGCTAAGCAAAAATGACGATTTTTTACTCGTACACATATTAACCCGTTGACAAAACCACCTTTTCTCCACCTTTAGGTGTACTCATGTATTATCAAGTAATCGTGTCAAACATACTCAGGAGCTAGATAGCCTGGTGTACCCACAACTCTCGTGGCTATGAAATCATCTTCATTTGCACGCTCGACAAATTTGGTCAGTCCAAAATCAGCAACCTACATGACCACCTTAGTACTGTTACTTGATGTTTTGACCACCATTATGATCATGAACAAATCATATTTCAGATCATTAAGTTTTAACAAAAAATAACAATGATGCTAATAGGTTTCACAGGTACCTTTGCTTTCAGTCCCAAGTCTAGAAGTATATTAGTTGTTTTAATATCTCGATGAACATAACGTGCCTTTGTATGATCATGAATATATTCAATTCCCCTAGCAGCATCAAGTGCGATATTTGCTCTTGCTGACCATGAAAGCGGCTGGTGACCTGATAACTTTTTGTATTAGAATCTATAACAATTGAACTATCTTCTTTATATATGGGCTGGTTGGTTAACAGGTCAAAATGGGTAGTTCTCTGTATGAGCGAAACAAGTCGTGTTGGTTTTTTTGTCCCGCCATATGATCAAAAAATATATTATCTCAAGAATAATCAAAATATTTAAATACAATGATTTGTTTGAGTATGCACTAAATTACACTCTTGGCGACTTCTGACCTGTTTCCTTTTAAGCTATCTATTTATTTGACCCGTTAGGAATAAAACATAACCATCAACCCATCAATATGTAACTAGGTTGAAGTTGCCACCAATAGTGAATGGGTCACCAGAAACTTACCTTTTAGCAAAGGGTCCCGAAGATGTTCGCTAAGTGTTCCATTCTGGACATACTCATATACCAAATAAAGATGGTCGTCGCCACTTGCATATCCCAGAAGTTGCACCTAGAGAGCGAAGTTTTAAAAAATCGATCATATAAGTTATGTTTTTTTTAACACAAAGTTCTTACCACATTGTTATGATGTATCCTGCAAAGAACCTTTAGTTCTGCAAAGAACTCCTTTGACTTGCTTGATCTCATCTTCTTTATTGCAGCTTCCTGTTAGGCACATACTAGCGTTAGATTATTGTGCAATACTAGTGTTAGGCACATACTAGCGTTAGCTTATTGTGCAATACTAGTGTTAGGCATATACGCGTCACCCAATTACATACCCTTTCTCTTATTATCCCAAAGTACACACTACCATATCCACCTTCCCCTATTTTCCGTGCTTCATCAAAATTATTTGTTGCCTGCTCAATCTCCTCCAGACTGATTATAACCGGTTTTTCAGACTCAATATTTGTTGCTGCCTCTGCATCATTCATAAGTATATTCAGACTTTGTTGTGCGTTCATTGTTACAAACATGTATAAAAAAAAATCTAAATTTAATATTTTGAATTTTATAATAACTACCGTATACAATACAAAGATTTGAAGTTGATTTAGAGGGTTGTAAACAATCGAGAACATGTTGGGCAACCTTGGACGTGTTTGACCCGGCTGAGACATAATACAACCTTACAACCCAAATTGACCATTAACTAACCTTCCATGTCTATATTAAAAAACTGATTTTCGAGGGTCATCTTCTCAGCGTCTATTCTCTTATTAATGATTTTCGTTTCATTTTTCTTGATTTTGTGAGCCTGTCTTCTTCTATATAGAAACAAGACCAAGAAAGCCGCCATAAGCACAGACAGAGATAACACTATGAACACGATTATTATCCAAGTCTTCATTTTCCCTGCTATAGAAAATCATAAACATATAGTTGAGGCACAATAGTATAGGTGTCGAAATGGGTGAGTTGGGTAGGATTGACCCGAAACACTTTTAGCCAAATTCTTTTTGTTCTATAGATGAATTAGCTCGTTAGATCAATAAGTACGCATTGTTCAACATTTACGGCATTATAAGACAATATTGTGTGTTTGGGTCATTTTGTAACCCGTACTTGCCACGATTTCATAAAAAAATTAGCATTATATATAAAATGTAACAATTTTACACAGAGATTCAATATTTTTGTATAAGCATGATCAGTGTTGATATTCACTTCTTTAAAGGTTTTGTTGTTACAAAATGACCAAAAACCGTTTTTGATGACTTGCTTGTACAAAAGAAAGCACAATGGCTAAAATGATACAAATGAAATGATAGTATGTTGCTATTTGATGCAAAAACCCTTAAAAATACAGCGTGACCGTATTTTAACGTGTTTCCTCATTAGCAATTTATTCAACGATTTGACCCGTTAGAGATAAAACATAGCCCACCATACCCATTCTAAAGTAAACGGGTCAAAAAGGATACTTACATTTTTTCGATGCTCGAATCATGTTTTTCTCCTTAGGTACAAATAACACCCACCCAATATCCATGTAATTTGGATCTTTAGTCAAAGCCTTATTCATATTTTCAACTTCAACCTCTTTTGCATTAAGAAGCCTAGAAATTCCGATCAAAGTATCTTCGGCTTGTATAGTATACGTAACAACTTCCTGAAACTCATTTTCCACACACCCACAAACAATACGTACATTAACTTGTTCATCATTTTTTTCACTAACATTCCATACTTGCCCACTATAATACTCATCTTTTATAAACTCAACACTCTCTCCTGGTTTCCGTTTATATACAGAATCATAGTAATAGTATGCATTGCTATTGTTATCTTTCCCACAAGCACATTGGACGGAAACTAAATAATCTAGATTAGTGTTGTGTGTTATAGGTGTGATTTTAGAGGTGTTAACTGAGTAGAAAGAGGCGATATCTTCAAGTTTATGGCCTTTCGAGATGTGGTAAAGATAGGAACCACATGTGCGAGTGTAGTTAGAACAGCTTAAAGGGTAGATAACGGTTGATTTTATGACTACATTGAGTGGAAAAACTAGCTTGAAAGATGTGATGAAGAGAGTAATGTAAATGAAGTGTGTTGATGAGGCCATGAGCATCTTCTAGGAAGAAAATAGAATTGTTGGATATGAAGTGTGGTATTAAGTACACTGACATGGGTTTGTATTTGCATAAGTAGCATCTAGTTAGATTAAGAGAGCAAATTTGGATCTTTTTCTACAGCATTTTGCATGCACTTCCTCTTCCTAAATTGTTTTTGGTATATATAAGTAGGAACACACTGGACAACGACATGTAGGTTGGGTAACGGGTCAAAATTCATACTCGTAATTGGTTAAAGCAAGTTCAGACTTTTTCTTTTGTCTAACCGTCCGATACATGTATCTTAAACTATAGTTTCGTACTTTATATATGTTGGCATATTAACGTCTCGTTACTACAGATTTAGTTGCATTCTTGATTCTTAATTTTGGTTACTACAATACTACACATTATTTATCTTAATTTTGGTTACTAGGCGTCTGGTTACTACACATTCGTACCTTATATATGTTGCCATATTAACGTTTGTTTACATTCTTCGTCGTCCTTATGGGCTCATGTCCCTATCAGGAATATCATAACACTCAAAACAGTCAAATGCATAGTAGTTTTGTGAAGTGTGCATGTTTGTACGTATTTACAAATGTATACGGTTTGTAGAAAACATTAATTTGGACAATTTATGTGTTGAGAAGTTTAAGGTTTGATCATCTTGCTGATAACTTGTGATACTCATTTCACAGTAAATGACTTTCTAACAGATTCAAAGTCAACATCTTCATGAAACATTATCTTCTTAACTTTTTTGCTTGATGACACAGATATTCCAACATGTACATAAGAACTTCATTCAAACTTATATACATTATCTTATACTATAATTCTGTATACTATATGCACGGCCTGCTATAAGTCTCCATCAACATTGGAATATCCTGGATTCTATAATCATGAGGATGTTGAAGTCACATATTTGGACCCGCCCTTTAGGGCCGAAGTTGACAACCAGACGAATTCTTGCAGGGTTACGACTGTGCAGAGCTGGATTGAATATGATGATTTTGGTTTGGGGATTAACAATTTAATGTATAATCCAAGTAGATGTGACAACATTATTTATTGCATTATTGGTCTTAATCAAATAGACAAATACCTTTAAAAAATATGTGCAAAAATTGTCGAGATTATTCTTATACTAGTTTTGTCTGCTGTAGGAGTTAAGCTTATGGCTTATTTGGTTTTTGGCTTATATTTTAAGTTTATGGCTTATTTAGTTTTCGGCTTATATTTGGTTCGGCTTAATGGGCTTAAGGCTCATTGGGCTTTGGTTTATACTTTGGACTTATGTAAAGAGGTATGGACTAAGTTATGCTATCGGGCTAAATACTTAAGACCTGAATGGGCCATAAGGCCCAATAACAAGTAAATAGATTAAGGGATTTGTAAATGGACTAAGGGGGATTTTGTTGGATTTGTCAAATGTAATTGAATTATTTTGTTACGGTTAGATAAAACGTGTTGAAAGTATTGATTTTGTTTTTGTGTTTTGTCAAAAATTGTTGGGTTCGTGAAAAGTGTTTGGGATTAAGGTTTAAAACCTTAGAAAAAAGTCATATAGACGTACGGGTCATGCTGAATTTTTGAAAGAAGTTTATACTTAGAAACTTTGCTTAAAAGGGGTAAATTTTCAAGATTTTATAATAAAGAATTATTTTACTTCAAAATTTAATTCAAGTCGAAAGATATATTCTCTCGAAGCATTCCTAAATATTTAATATATGTAAACGTTTGTGTCAATTTGACTTGAAGGAATAAAAGAATGATTTTTATGAAAATTAAGTGTCGAGGTAAAAACTATTGGACATGAATTACGAGACGTTGTAATTACCCTGTTAGCCCGATAATAAGATGAAAATAATAATAAAATATTATTATTTTATTTAAATGATTAAATACTTATATATATATATATATAAAGAGAGAGAGAGAGAGTAGGGATCCAGTAAGAAGTAACTTATAATAAGAAGTGATGAGAAGTGACTATAACCACACATTTGTGATGCACCGACTTGCATTAGATTCATTTTTATTCATATAGATGCACTATTTTAAGTTTTGAACGTTAATTTGATGCGTAGATGGTGCAAATTGATTTTCATGATTTTGGCACATGCAGAGGAACAAAAAACAAGAGAAAAAATGAAATGCATCTAATATACGTATATGCATCTAATTAAAAGCTAGAAAACATATTACGATGCGTTATAATGCATTTAAGATTATAGAGATGCATCTAATTTAAGTCGGTGCATCTCGAATATGCGGTTATAGTTACTTCTTATCCTTCTTATTTTAAGAAAACTTCTTATTTGATCCTATATATATATATATATATATGGAGCCGTTATTGTGGTAAACACTTTAAAGTAGACTACAATAAGCACACTTGTGGACCATTGGATTTATGATTATAGATGTAATTCAATTTTAATTAAATATGTAATTAAGAATGGCATCTTTGTAAATTGATGCATTATGAGTGGCATTTTAAATTTTTTTTTGTTAAGAATAAATTGTGTTATCATCTTTATGCATATCCCTCATTCGTTTTTTCATTTGACCTTTTAACAAATTTTTTGCCTAATATTTCTCTTTGCTTTATTCAAATATTTTTTTAGTATCTACTACAAGATTTTTTAATATTTCGCAAGGTAATGTCATTTTTGCCGTGGATACATGTGGTACACATTAAATTTTTTTCCCGTTGATACATGTGGTACACATTAAAAAACAGGTGTTACAATGACTAAAAATCAATTGACACATTGGTTACCAAGTGATACAAATTATGATATTCTTAATTTAAAAAATGTTTTTATATAAAATCTGCTCTATTATAGACCGGTACATACACATTAGTTACCAAGTGATACAAATTCTTGTATTCTTAATTTTACAAATATTTTTATACAAAATTTACTCATATTATAAACTATTACATAAGGATTTTAATTATATTCATACATACAGATAATGCTACTACGGAGTGAGAAGTAATAGGTAGAAAGTAACCCATTACTCCTATGTGCGCGCATCACTGTATCTTTTGATATACATCCAAAACAAGAATCTCTTAAACAAATATACTAAAGACAAATTGTTTAAATGATTGAAATCGTTTGATCAGAGAGCAAACCAAACATTGTGAAGATACAAAACACCTATAGAAACTCATCTAAAAACAATGCTTAACTCGTCATATTTCGATGGGTTTCTTTTCATGAACCATAAGCCAAACATGGTCTCGTAATAGTGAAACCACCAAAAATAGTTAAATGTGAATTGACACGCAACAAAAAATAACTAATAGATCATGTCATTATTTTCTGAACGTGGCGGTTGGGGATCCGACATGGAAAGTGCAACGGTTGGGTTCTTGCATGTCATACGCGAATAGGGATCACTCACTGTATACACGAATATGAAGGACGAGTAAGAATCTGAAAAACATGACGACTGGGCTTGGTTTTTGATAATCACTATTGAAAACCATCTTCTATAGCCACTCAATCGCGAATTATCTCGCCTCTCGGTTCTTCCTTTATTACACACAAACATATTTTGGCGGCCATGATGCAGAAACCACACAACTATGAATAAAGTTTGATACATGTTTCGTCGAAAGCTATCTAATATGATGCTAACTCATACAAACCTTAAAAACAAAGAAATAGAACAACAAGAAGACTCCATGTTCCGATGTTAGCCATTCTTTGTTCTTGTAGTATAATAATTTCCTTATCCCAATTTATTAACTAATACAAACTAAAACAATGACACATGATAATCAAATGATTTATCCACCACATATGTTTCACGGAACATGATACACACTACCACCCAAAACGTATACACCTACAAAAACCGTTCAAACAATTCCATTCATATAAAAAATGCATCACGCCAATTAGTACTTCAGTTATATACATTGATGAAACATTTGTTCCAACCATAAAGCCTTAAAAATGATACATGCCGGAAAAAAAATCAAATCTAAAGATTCCAATACAAACCTCATGTTCACCAACTACAACTGTTGCACCATATGTATTTCGTCACAAGCGACGTCAGAGATAAGATACGAATCTTGTAGTGCCAACGAATTAGAGTTCTTCAAATCGTTTTTCGATAAATCAACACCGGCAAAAATCAATAACTAGTTGACGGAGGTTTAGATCTACAGCATGTCGGCAGCGCTAATCGTTTCTGATATGAGAGGAATGGGCATATACAGATCTATGATGAGAGAAAGAAGATTTGTATTTATCTGTTATGAACGAGAGAGAAAGTGAAACCCTGCATTGTGATAAAAAAAAGGCAAAAACCAACATATCGCTTTTATTAGTGGTTAAATAAATTATTTATACCTTTCTTCATTTTAAACATAAATTACACAGGTTGGACTTCAACTATTGCGGCAACCTATGCCAATTTAAAAATGCGATCATGTCACTAAAATGAACGCAAATAAATCTATATAATATATATATTATAATAATATATATATAAATATATATATAAAGTATATATATATTATAGTGGGCGCAGAGTTTATAATTAGAACATCATCATTTTATTGGCAGAACTTTATAGAAGAACTTTACAGAACTATTTTAAAGCAATCTAGACCCTTGGATCATTTAATCAATGGTCATTAATGCATGATGGCATTTTTGTAAATAATTGAAATTAAAATTTGGCTGGAAATGTATAGATAAGGGTATAATTGGTATTAAACATAATTAAAAAGTGTAATCGTAACTGTTTCCCAATTAATGAAACAATCAATATCATTTATTTTAGGGAGTTTCAAAATAAAACAATCAATATCATTTATTACCAAAGAATGAAACAATCAATATCATTTATTTTAGGTAGTTTCAAAATAAATCGTATCATTTATTTTAGGGAGTTTCAAAAGTGTTAATCAATATATGGATATACAATCAATACAAAAATCAATCATATCATTTATTTCAAGGAGATTTATAAAAAATATAAGAGATTTATACCAAAAAAGAACAAATATGTTCCAAATAAAAAAACATACATGTTTTACAAATACAACATACATGTTTCTCTCATTATAAACCATTCATGTTTCATAATTAAAAAGAACAAATATGTTCCAAAATAAAAAACATTCATGTTTTTTGATAAAACATACATGTTTCATAAAAAAACATACATGTATCTCAATTAAAGTAACATACATGTTTCTTAAAAAACACCCTTTAATTGAAACCACAATTATAAAACATGTATGTAAATCGTGTTATTTATTATCAAAGAATAAATTGTATTTATTATCAGAGAATAAATCGCATCATTTATTTTAGGGAGTACAATCAATACAAAATAAATCTGGAAATACATTCAATATCATTAATTATCAAAGAATAAACGGTATCATTTATTTTAAGTAGTTTTAAAAGTGTTAATCTAAATCTGGATATGCAATCAATACAAAATATATCGTGTCATTTATTATAGGAAGTTTCAAATTTGACCAAAAATTGTGTTTATCTAAAATACCCAAAATATCCTTAGATAATAAACTGAATTAAATAAATGGAAAATAATTTATTAAATTCTGATTGGTCTAGAATAGTTCTGTAAAGTTCTGCACCTAAAATGGGTTCTCAATATAACACTTCACTATATATATATATATATATATATATATATATAGTGAAGTGTTATATTGTGAACCCATTTTAGGTGTAGAACTTTACAGAACTATTTTAGAACAATCAGAATTTAATAAATTATTTTCTATTTATTTTATTCAATTTATTATCTAGGGATATTTTAGGTATTTTAGATAAACATAATTTGTGATCAAATTTGAAACTTCCATAAAAATCCGAGACTGATAAAAGTTTGCTGCATCTTACCGGCTCACAACCGATGTTGCAGCCTTCTAAAAAATCGAGGGTTACAATTGCATCAATATTATGTTTAATATTAAGTTGGAATTAATAAATAGATCTCTTTTTGTTAAATTTAAATATGCTTTTGAACTTTGACTATTCTATTTTAAGTTTTTAAATAAGCTATGTGTAAATGGGAAACCTGAGATTTTTTGAAACCTAAGCTCCGTGAGTCCTGATACTAGTCTCTGTGGGGTGTCAAAAGCCTGGTCACTTAGCCGCAAGGTTGGGATGTGCCGAGATGAAAGTCGCTAATAGGATGATCTCGCCTTCAAACTCATTATTATCGGGTGGAACTTTAAACATAGAATTTTGCAAAACGTTGATCCATGGTTGAAATTCAAAATAGCACATTCACCTAAGATATAATAATTGTCAGGAGTGAAAAGTTCACAAGTTGCAAATATGAGTAGTGTTAGCATCTTAACTGATATTTAACTGTGATTTCGTTTTAAGCTTGGTTTGGATAAGTGAAAAGTCGGGGACGATGAATTTATCCTTTTTGGGGCATTCTCGGATCGAAATGCATCTTGTTCTATGATCCCTAACAGTTATGGAAATAACAAAAGTCAGAATATTCTAGGTAGTTGCTAAAAAAATGGAAAACGTTTGAAAAGTGGGAAAATATGGTGTTTTAAAGCTTGTGATTTCTTAACTCTCCCTACAAAAGTCTTTGCTACTTTTCAAAGATTTAGTTTGGGGAAGTTTTGAGGTATTTGGTTTTAGAGCATAAAATATTGCGTGAGGACACGACAATCACTTAGTTTGGGGAATTTTGATATGTGAGAAATCACATATCCTTTTTATATCAAAAATGACCCTTAAATGATTAAATTGTGCAAATTATGCTTGTATATTGCTTGTTTTGTCATTTGTGAAGTGTAGGTACGGATACTGCAAAAATCACAAGAAAACGGTCAAAACCGAACAAACACAAACACGGGAAACGGATAGGAGGTGTACATGAGCCGGAAGTTGTAGCAAAAAGGTCACAAAAGCACTTTGGTCAATCCATGGTCAACTCACAAAATGACAAAACCTTCAAATTACCAAATGAGCCCTTATTGTTAAAACTATTTCACCAAAAGTCCAAAAATAATGACACCGTGAGTCCTTTGTTAATTAAAGACTAACGGTCGTTATCTTTAAAAATCTATAAACTATTTTAAACCATCTCAAGCCCAAACAAAAAACCCACCGGGGGCCAACCCTTTATTTTATATAAAACGTAGCCCAAGTCAAACCTCGTTTAAACCCGGGTCAAACAAACAAGTTATAAAAGGAATTGGGGGGCGGGAAAAGTAGTTTTACTATTCACCGTCTCCCCCAAATAACTCTGCGTGAAAATTAGAGGGTTAAACCCATTTCCCTTCAATTAATTACGTGGCTCTAAGATTCCAAGCACAACGCTCCAAGTCAGCAGGAAATATGTCATCAAAGCCCTATGATTGGCTCTCTAACAACAAGAATGACACGCGGACAACAAACAAACACACCAAAGGAAGGAATTTGCACTAAAATCAATGTAAAAGAAGCACAGGCCTCCCAATGATTGGATTGCCAGCGTGGCAATCCGTGTGCTCACATTCTCATCTAAGGGCTACGATTTGAGATCAATGATTGGAAAGAGATTAATGGCCAAGATCAAAAGCTGCAAGGAGCGTGTCTAAGAGCCTAGAACCTTCTCTCTTGGCCTATAAATGAAGGCATCCTCTCACTCATAAAAGTGGGGTGATCGAGCCGAGGAGTAGGAGTAGATGAGGGTAGCTTATTTCTAGCTTTTTGTTAATCTGTATTTTCTTTCTAAATGTAATCTCACTTTTATTAATGCAATTATTGTTTTCATTTAAGTTTTGTCTTTAATTCAAGTTTTATGTTTATGCAAATTAAGCTTTTAAATGTTTTTTTTCCAATTAGCTCTACTATATTTTCATAAGCTCCTTGTAAGCTCTTTTAAGCTACTCTTACTACTCTTAGCCTGTTTTGATTCAGTTCAGCTTAATTGAGCTTTTTATGCAATTGGTTTTGGAGATTGGTAATGGAATAAGCTTGCTTAAGCTTTGGTTTGGTATAGGCTTAGTAAGCTGTTAGAATTGGATCTAGGGGTGTTAGGTTAGAGGTTAGGTCTTCATCAAGTTCTATGGACCTTGTGTAAGTTTCATATTTACATATTTCAAGTTTACTTTTTTGAATTTTGGACCAAAAGTGAAAAACGCATCAAACCACAAGGACCAAAAATGTACTTAACTCTGTTTATTACTGTTGTTAGATGCTTATTGAGTTAAATTTCTAGTATAGATTTTAGTTTAAATGTATTTGTTATAGAAAAGTTAAAAAAATCAAAAATAGTAGCATAATCTGTTGGCTTATAGTTATAGCTTATTTGATTGTTGGAATATGTTCACTAGGTCGGTTATAAGCTAGACATTATCTGGTATTTAAAGTTTGAGTTTTAAATCTTAATTTCATAAGCTTAAAATGAGGTTTAGTAGTTTGAAGGGGTGTTTGGCACAAGGCAGTACTAACTAAGTTAGTACTGCCAAAGGCTATTTGGTCCTTTGAATTGTTTTTTAACATCATTTTTAAGTTTATAGATTAGGATTTAAGTCCCTAGTTAGATTTATTCAAATTTCTTTCAAAGTTAATGAGTAGTTGTTGGATCTGTGGCCAAAAGTTCAGATCATTAAGCTCTTTTAGTTTAGTTTAATTCTAGTTATGCTAATTGCTTCATTTATTCTTATTTTGGTGTTAAAAAGTTAAGGAAACAAGTCCCTTAATTCTGCACTTATAGGTTTTAAGGTTTGGTTACTTTGGTTGTCAAATGCATCAGCAGCTAAAAAGCCCTTAAGGCTAACTTCAAGCTTAAAATTCAGTAGGTTAGAATTAAAGTTAGCTTTCCATTTTTAGAATACAAGTAGATTGTAGGTCATATTTCATCTGTGTAAACTTAGTTTAGTCTAATTAGCTTATTTGTCTAATTGTTTTTAGTCTCAAAATCAGCATTTTGTCTTTTTGATAAGAAAACCAACACTCAGCACACACTGAGTCAATAAGCTTTTTCATTTAGCTTTTTCTTTGAGTAATTGATTTTCAAACTAGTTTTCAAAAGGAGTTTTAAGAAGATTTAAGGTCAGGCTTTAAGATTGTATAAGCTAATTTTCCATAAGGATCTAGTTTAAGGCTTAAAAATAAGCTCAAAAGTACTTGTTTGTCTGTTTTGAACTCTATTCCCCTTTATATGCTTATTAATGCTTTTTCAGCTTATGGCTTATTATTTTTGCTTAATTCTAGTTAAATATGCTTATTTAGATTAGTTATAGGTAGCTTTAGCTTATTTTGCTCAAAGTTTCAAGCTTATTCTCACTTATTAGTTGTCTTAAAGTTTAAAAAGGCCAAGAATTTCTAAGTGTTTTCTGTCACCACATTAAGCTGTTTTCTAGCTTATTAATAAGTTTTCACAAAAAGTTTCTTTTATAAAAAATGTTCCTTATAAGCTGTTTTATAACTTTGCTTTTTAAAGTTTTTGCAAAAAAATAAAAAGGGAAGAGGGGAAATCGTGGGTGAGCAGGGCTCGAACCCACGACCTCTACCCTCCTCAACCTTTTTATAACACAACACACCAACACACTAACCATCTCGCCCTGGGGTCTTTTTCGTTTTATGTTTGAACAATTAATCCTTTATACACATTTTAGCTTTTTTTAGTATAATAAGTTGTTTTGGCTTATTTCTCTGCTTATTCGATAAGCTGTTTTCACAAGCTTATTTTTCTTAGATTCTACATTGTTCAATCTACTTTTGCTAATTTTTTCAGAATTTTTATAAATAGTTTAGTATTTTTAAACATTTAATTTCATTAAAATCGTTTTTAATTCATAAAAAATTATAAAAAAGCAAAAAAAATACAATTCTTTTTTAGAAAATTTTCTTTTAACACTTAGAACCTAGGAAAATTAGATTTGCTTTCGTAGGGTTAAAATTGCAAAATTTTGTTTTTTAAAGAACGGGATTGAATCCCGTTCACGTTTTTAGTGTTTTTAAGCTTAAATCTTTTCCGTTTTTGGTCTAGTTTTCTTTGTTCTAGCTTTTTAGTCAATTAAGACTTATAAAAACCAAAAAGATCATTGTAGGACTTAATTTTGTTGATTTAGGTTTTTTGAGGTTTTTTTTTTCTTGTCTAGCTTTTGTAGTTAGAATGTGTTAGAGAAGATCTTGTTATAGACAAACGCCTCATAAAGATCAATTTAAGACTTACATTTCTGATAATTTAGGGTTTTTAGGTTTTTTTTCCCGCCCCAGTTTGGATTCCGTTTTGCGTTTTTAGTTAAAATTTGTCTTTTCTTAAGTGTTTTTAAGTTTTCGCCTTAATTTTCTCGTAGTTTTAGAAAACCAATCATAATCTTGTTCCATTCAAGCATCGGTTCTCAAAACGACTCTTGGCTTTCAATTGCATTCCTATTGTGTGTGCTAGGGGTTTAGAAGTTGGTATATGAGAGTCAGCGCTCCCCAGGCTAGTAGATAGGCGCATCATGCGTCGTAGAGAGAGCGAGATCCTCTCTGTGGTGTGTTGTCACTTATGTGCTATTTGGTGTGATACCTGTGAGTGTGTGTTTTGTGTGAGTGTGTTTAGTTACTACGTTTTACGCGCGCTCGCGGGGCTCTCGTTGATTCGGCGCGTGTTTCGCGCTCGATACGTCGCTCGCTCTTGTGTGTGTGTTGTGGTGTGTGTGTTGTTGTATCTCTTCTGGGGAGCGATTTTTTTTGATTCTTACCCTCCTTTTTATATATTTATAAGTATATTTTATATATATTTACTATATATTAAGGGTTGAATCTAAAGTGATTAGTTTTTGATCAGGCGGTTTGGTTTTTTGGTTTATTATCGGCTTCGGTTTGGTTTTTCGGTTGTTTCGGTTTTTATCCATTTATATTTAGGCGTTGTCGATTTATACCAACAAACTTGTTATTCATAGAAAATTGGTTATTATTCTGTATTTTTTTTGTCAAATTGAGGCTAAATGTTTGGCCCAGATTTCTACAATTACACACATATAAAAAATACACACACATGCAAGTGAACATAAACATAGTATGATCACTGTCACATATGTAATAATATATTGTCAAGTAAGCACACGTACACGACAAACACACATACAAAAGTTAAGATAATATTATAAATCCACCCCCAAAATCAATATGAATATATAAATTAGATTTATTTAGTTATCTATATATATTATATTAATTATTAATTATATATACTACTATATAATAATATCGATTCGGTTCAGTTTTTACGGTTCGATTTTTGGGCGAAAACCAAAACGAACCGAATTTTTCGGTTTTTGAAAAAGTAAAAACCGAAACATCACCCCTAATTTAAGATTAACAGGAATTGCGATTATGATGATAAACAGTTCTAGTATGCTTTTTTGCTTGTTCTCGTCTTATGTTTGTGTTGATTCTTTGTCCTTATTATTACACTTTTTCTCGTTTATTTTCATGAGCAATACTTATTTGTACACTCACACCGGCCAGAGGTCCCTATGAAATAAGTCTCTTTACGTACGGTTTATCGGTGAGGTAAAGGTAGGATCTGTCTACGGTTCATCTTCTTTGTACCCCGCTTCAGCGGCATCGGGTATGATGTAATTGTATAAGAATAAGAGGGACTGATTATGCAGTTGACTAAAAAGAAAAGGTATAAGAAACACTTGTCTTTCAGTCTTGCTCATAACTCAAAACCCTCGCCGGAAAAAAACACACACACAGTTAAAAAAAAGTATGAAGAAAACAGACTCATCATCATCTAGCGGGAAAAAGAAAACAACATTTGGTTTACAATTTACTGAAAACGACGTAGTTTCAAGTGTAATTGGTGGTATAGTTGAAAAAGGCTTCAATCAGCCACTCTCTCAGTCTCAACCACCTCAGGCCACCGTTCTTCCGTTTCCGGTTGCTCGCCATCGCTCTCACGGCCCCGTAAGTCCGTTTTAAGTCGTTCATTTTTATACTTAGTTGTATTTTTATGTTTATATATGTAGATTATGTTTAGCTCATTTTAAGCCCTAAAGTTATGCATTGCTAGTGACAAACTGATTAAAAATTACTGTAATTTGAAGCATTGGGGTCCGAGGAGTAGTGGGTTGAGTACGCGTGGTAAGGTTGAGGAGGAAGAGGAAGAGGATGGAGATGATGAAGATTATGCTATGTTTGATCGGGTTGCGGCTGATGCTGTTCCGGTTAAAAGGAAACAAAAGAAAGGTTTGGATCTTAAGCGGTGGAAAGATATTATCAAGAGGAAGTAGATAGAGGAAGAAAAAGAAGAGGGATGAGGATGGGAGATGATGAGATTATGCTATGTTTGATGGGGTTGCGGCTGATGCTGTTCCGGATTAAAGTAAGCAAAAGAAGTAAAAAAATATTTTTTAATCAAACATCTTATTCAATCACAAAACACCTATAAATTTCATCTCTAACTACAACCCCTTTCCATACACCCCCACATTACAATTACAATCTATTATAACCATCTACCCATTCAAATCCATTCCCCCAACATCAAACTATCTAAACTATCTACACCAAACTTCATTATTAAAATTATAATATACACACAATAACAAATATTATATTTATCTACACTTCATACCATTGAATGGAAAAAAATCTGATTTAGTGAAGAATAGTGAGTATAATTTAGGCGTTGGTATTGATGATGTTCAAAGTAATATTGATTATGGTATGCGATCGGCTGTCAAGGCAAAGAAGACTAGTTTTGATTCTGTTCCTGTAAGTGTGGGTGTTGAGCAGGGTTCTACGAGTATTGAGAGTGAGATTGATGCCGAGAATCGTGCTCGGTTGGAGAAGATGTCGACTGATGAGATTGCAGAGGCTCAAGCTGAATTAATGAAAAAGATGGATCCAGCTTTGATAAAGATATTGCAGAAGAGGGGGCAAGATAAAACTAGAAAGAATAGTTCTACTAGCTTGAAAACTTCTATCAGCTCGAATAGTTCTATTAGCTCTGCTGTTATTGGCTCCTTTGCTGAATCGAATGATAACACGGTTGAGAAAGCGTCAGCAACTGATAATGGTAAGAATATGATTATGTCAGACCCAAATCATAAACGGATTGGGTTAGAGAGTAAAGACATGCCAGAAAAGAAGTCCTCTGGCAGTTTATGGGATGCGTGGAGCACTAATGTTGAGGCTGCTAGGGATTTAAGGTTTTCTTTGGATGGCGATGTTATATATGATCATGGTCCCGTACCAGGTAATGAATACGGTGATATTTTTACGTGCGGTTCCTTAAGCAATTGTTTATAGAGCTAAGTCTTATCTCATGATATATAACTGCTTCCAGGTAGTGTTGAAAATGCTTCAGAACGTGACTTTTTACGAACTGAGGGTGACCCTGCTGCTCTTGGCTACACCATTAAAGAAGCACTGTCTCTCACTAGAAGCGTGGTTAGTTAAAATACTTTCTATTTACAGATGTTTTGTTTCCTCCTTCTACATGCACACACAATAACACTTCGATCTTTTGACTTATTTTGTCAAGCAGACTACTTGCTAAGTTTGAATATTGATACGAGTGTTTCTATTATTTTAGAATCTGTGTTAATGTTACATTTCCATATGCTCCATTCACCAATACCGCCTAAAACCAACAACAAAACAAGAAGTTTCGCTAAAACTTAACCTAAACTAGTTCCATATCACCCAAACACTATCCCAAAACCCGATTACATCCCAAAAACCAACTTAAGCCTTCTTTGGTGATTTCTTTGGCGATATTTACTTTACTTGAAAAAATGTTATCTAAATGCGGTGCTCATAATATATCAAATACTCATCTGTAACTTTTCAAATACTTGCAAAATTGTGTAATATAAGTAACTGAGAAGCTGTCTGTTTGATATTGGCACAGTATAATATAAACTCATAATTCTCCCTTGTCGCGTGTTAGGTTCCTGGACAACGGGCGCTTGCTTTGCATCTTATTGCATCTGTACTTAATAAAGCACAAGAGAATATCTGCAGAAACCAGACAGGCTCAACATTGAAAGTTGATAATCAGAATCAGATTGTTGACTGGGAGGCTCTTTGGGCTTTCGCATTAGGTCCAGAACCCGAACTTGCTTTATCACTCAGGTAAATCGAAGAATTCATACGTGACTTTCACATCTTGTTGAATAGTATCTATATTAGTGAGTTGGTCTTTGATATTTTATATTTCAAAAGTCAGACTGCATCTTTCGTACTATTGTACTAATTTTCTTGCTTATTTTAAATCTATTTTATTCTGACCCGTTTTTATAACTTTGAAGGATGTGTATTGATGATAACCATAATTCTGTGGTCATTGCTTGTGCAAGAGTCATTCAGTGTGTCCTGAGCTATGACTTCAATGAGCTCTTCTTTGATATATCTGAGGTAAAATTATATACTCAACTGGCTTTATCTTTCGCTGTTTGTCTCATAAGTCATAGTTACTCACAAGATACTATTTGAATTTAGAAAACGGGAATCTATGAGAAAGATGTCTGCACGGCTCCCATTTTTAGAAGTAGACCCAAGATTGAAGTTGGTTTTCTTCATGGTGGCTTTTGGAAATCCAACACTAAACCCTTAAATATTTTTCCTTTTGAGAAAATTATGAGGGATGATGAGGCAGAAGATGAACACACAATAAAGGATGATGTTGTGGTGGCTACACAGGACATTGCAGCTGGCTTAGTTAGAATGGGTATCCTTCCAAGAATTCGCTATCTATTGGAGGTAAGCCTTATTTTTGGAAGCCATGCTTCTTTCTTTGTCATATGAGTACGAAAATCACGAATAACTTGGATACTTCATATTATTTAACCACTTTAAGTCAACGTGCTAGCGAGATGGAATTTTTAATCAAACATATTTTTAAATTTAGAACTGTTAAAAGTATAGAGTAGAACATATATCAAACCTCATTTTTCTGGTGACTCACATGTGCTGTACATTTTCAGTCCGACCCTTCAGCAGCTTTGGAAGAATGCCTAATTTCTATACTGGTTGCAATAGCAAGGCATTCCCCTACATGCGCAGAAGCAATCATCAAGTGTGAGAGGCTACTTCAAGTTATTATCCACAGGTTCACTACAAAAGACCAAATGGGAGTCGATTATTCAAAGATAAAGTCTATTATCCTCATGAAGGTATGTAATTATTTTTATTTAATAGTGAAACCAAACAGTTCTAACTCTCACTATTTTGTCACAGGTACTTGCTCGATCAGACAGAAAAAGGTGTATGGAATTTGTAGACAGTGGAAGTTTCCAGAAGCTGTTGTCGCATTTATATCGTTGCGCACTCTCTCTTGATAACTTTTTGAATGTTGAAAAAGAAAAGTTCAAACTTTTATCAGCCTTGCTGGTTGAACAGCTACGTTTGTGGAAGGTCGGCATTCAGTATGGGTATTGTGCATCATACTTTTCAGACCTGTTCCCTGCTCTCTACAACTGGTTGGATGTTCCTGCATTAGAAAAATTGGTTGAGAAGAACATACTTCATGAATTCACCGCCATCACTAAGGAAGCATACCTGGTCCTCAAGGCTTTAACAAAAACACTCCCAAATTTTTACTCACAGAAGATTGATCACAATGACACAGACACTTGGCGTTGGAGTCATGTTGGCCCGATGATCGATTTAGCACTTAAGTGGGTATCATTGAAAAGTGATGAATCTTTATCCAGCTTATTATTAGTTTCCAGTGGCACAAAAAAAGAAGGGTTGACTTCTATATTATGGGTAATATCGGCAGTTATGCACTTTCTTGTGGGTGTTTTTAAAAGTGTGATACCAGACGATAATTCTAGCATTCAAGGTGGGAATCTTCCATGGTTACCCGAATTTGTACCAAAGATTGGATTACACATAATCAAGAACGGGCTTTTGAGTTTTACCCAAGGGAATGAACACTCGTTCCTTGAGTTCCTCTGTCAATGTAGACCTCAAAGTGATCAAGAAACATCATTAGCCTCTGTATGCTGCCTTGACGGGTTGGTAGAGGTTGTTCATTCGGTAAATAGTTTGATTCAGCTAGCAAACACCAAGGACACTGTTTCATCGATCGAGCACTCGAGTGTACCAAGTGCTGATAAAGTTCTTACTGATGGCCTACTCAAGTGTTCTTTACCGGAGATGACAACATTGCTGACTACCTTCATGAAGTTAACATCCTCTTCTGGTAAACTTGTGCAGTCGATTGAGATGTTTGGAAGAGGTGGTCCTGCTCCTGGTGTTGGTATTGGATGGGGGGCCTCAGGCGGAGGGTTTTGGTCTTTAAACATTATGGTGACCCAAATGGACGCAAGATTGGTCTTAAAGTTGCTTGAGATCATTCTGGTCGAGTCCACTAAAGAAAGCCCAAAAAATGAAGAAATAGATATTATAATGGAGAGAGTAAATTCTGCTTTTGACTTGTGCTCACTCGTGGGACCCAGGGATGGAATTATAATGGAAAAAGTTCTCGATATCTTGCTACAACCACAAATTTTGAAGTATCTTGATTCTGGTATTCGACGTTCTGTATCATTCAGGTGGGAATATACAGAAGAAGAGTACTCGATGTTTAGTAATTATTTACTTTCTCACTTCAAGAACAGATGGTTGACTGTAAAGAAGTCAAAAACAAAAGCCAACGCTACCAAAAAGAGTAAATTCTCACTTGACACCATCCAAGAAGACCTTGACTCATCAACAAACATTTTATTGGTAAATGAATGGGCGCATCAGAGGCTACCACTTCCTAGTCATTGGTTTCTGAGTCCCATCTCGACCATTGACTACACCAAAGTGGTCAACCTTCCAGTCACACCTAACTTTCCTGAAGTTGCAAGATGCGGGCTTTTCTTTATTTTAGGTCTTGAAATGATGTCCAGTCATCTTTCTTCTAACTCATACCCATCCATCAATAATGTCCCAGTTATATGGAAACTGCATGCGTTATCTGTAACATTATTTGCTGGGATGGATATCCTTGAAGAAGAGAAGAGTAGGGATGTTTATAGTAATTTGCAGGAGTTGTATGGGAATATTCTTGATAAAAAGTTGTTAGAAGTTGGACGGGATAACAGTGTTGAGTTTTTGAAGTTTGACAAGGAGATACACGACAGTTACTCGACATTTGTTGAAACTCTCGTGGAGAATTTTGCTGGTGTATCATATGGTGATTTGTTGTATGGTAGGCAAATGTCAATGTATCTGCATCGTTGTGTTGGAACTCCAATTAGACTTGCTGCTTGGAATGCCTTGTCACATATTAGAGCTCTTGAACTTTTGCCACCATTAGACAAATGCTTAGGTCAAGAGGAAGGATACCTTGAACCTCTGGAGGTACAATATCTGGTCTTGCTATCTTCTGGTAGAGTTTATGAAATGGGCGGGTTGAGTAACGAGTCAAAACTTTAAATTTTTAATAGGCTTCAAATTGGGTCGAGTTGGGTTGCCTGAAACACTCTGTCCGATATTTTAAACTTTTTATACAATCTAAGTAAATTGGTGAAAATGGGTCGAATCAGTTGCATATAATTTAAACTTTTTATATATAGTGTTTCTTAGAGTTGAGTTTTATAAGATTGAATCTCAATCGCGTGAATTTGCATTGCTTAATAGATTGTGAGACTGAATATTCAGAATTTTGTTAGCTAACAAATAGTAATTCTGTACAGGATGATGAAATGATACTGGAAGCATATGTAAAATCATGGGTTGCTGGTGCTCTCGACAGATCATTAACTAGACAATCAGTTGCGTTCACGCTAGTTGTTCACCATTTATCACATTTCATCTTTGGTGATCACTCTGGTGACAAAAATTCATTGCGAAATAAGTTGGCCAAATCTATTCTTCGCGATTACTCCAGAAAATCAGATCATGAGGTATGTTCTCTATAGCACACAACCATTCAATGTATTTTACAGCCTTCATTTGTAATTTGTAAGTCTGCTTATAATTTCATACGTTTATGATGATAGGGTATGATGATAAAACTCATTCAATATAAGCCAGCAACTAGTGGAAAACTGGATCAAGCAGAAGATATGTCACTGCAGGGGACTGAGATATCTAGAAGGCTTATGGTATTGAAGGACGCATGTGAAGGGAATTCTACACTTTTAATTGTAGTCGAAAAGCTCAAAACGCTGTTCTAAAAGAACCACAGTTCTTGTTGTGGAGGATAAGCGTCTTGTAAAGCAGTGTGTAGGTTTTGCTACTGTAACTTGTCAAAGATATTATTGAAAATGGAAAACTGTATGATGTTGAAACTCTGAAAGCTTCAAAAATGTTGGAGTAAATTGCAAAAATGGTCCTTGTGGTTTGGCTAAATTGCAGATTTGGTCCGTCGAATTTCAAAATTGCAAAAACAGTCCGTATTTTGAAGGTTTGGTTTCACTTTTGGTCCTTGTTCGACCTGAAATGACTAAAATACCCCTCTTAACGAATGATTTTTGTAAAAGAACAGAGGGGTATTTTAGTCATTTTAGGTCGACCAAAGACCACAAGTGGAACCAAATCTTCAAAATACGGACTGTTTTTGCAATTTCGAAATTCGACGGACCAAATCTGCAATTTGGCCAAACCACAAGGACCATTTTTGCAATTTACTCAAAATGTTGGAAATGAACAAGAAAAAGGAGGTATGAGTTTTGATTTTCATGATGGATGAATATAAATTTTGGAGGTTGTTGCCCGTTAGGCATGAATTTAGGCAAATGTTTTAGGTCTTTTTAGCAGTAGTCAGTTGTTACTACTACGTAGTTCTTTGTGTTATACCGGAGATATAAATCATAACAAAATAGGATAAGCATGAGTAGAGATTGGCAAAGCCAAGCCCGCCCTTTGTACCCGTGTCTTTTTTTATTGCCCGAACAAAATTATAATTATAACTAGACTAAAGTGCATTGGTCCGTAAAGTATAGCCAATTCTCACAATTTAGCATTTTTACTATTTCCTAGCTTTGCTAGTCCTCATATTCGCCAAAATTCTCACCCTTGGTCCTTTTTTTTGGCAAACGGTCATTATCTACACTAACCTCTTTGCACGTGCCTCAAGTAAGTAAGTAACTCCCAATATCGTCTTACACGCGTTATGGGTCCCAATACCGTCTTCCACAATGTATGAGGGAGGTTGAGATGTAGACAGCCCTACCTCTACTAAAGGTAGAGAGGCTGCTTCCGGTTCTACCAAAGGTAGAAAAGGACTTCCAGCCTTATAGGGGGTGAGGATCGAACCCTTGACCTCTGTCTCCGGAGGCAAGGGTGTTAACCACTTGATCCATCACACGTGCCTCAAGTGTGATGAGCAATTTCGTCCTTTCACTTTTTACACCACTCCCCTCATTAAATGTTCCGAAACCCAAAGCCGCTCTATATACAGAGTGTCCAACACAACTCATCCTCAATTTCTCTCACCCACAAAAAAATCGTCATTGTCTTTGAAACTTACAGTTTGCCTTCCCAAATTTCTATACATATACAAAGTAGATCTCATAGTTTATTTGTTCCAACAAGAAAATGGCTTCACCCTTATAGAAAAAAGGCCAGATTTTGCTACAACAAACAGAGATGCAAATGTATGAGAAAGTCGAACGCATGTATCATAAGTTTTGACATTGAAAAGTTAATTTTCCCTAATTTTTATTATTGATTCAAGACTAATTTTAACACTTTTAAGTAGTTTTGGTTATGAAAAAACGTATGAAGTTTGATTTTTTTTATTTTTGTCTCTAGGTTACCAACCAGCCAAGATTTCACTCCTTATCCACCATGGTGGATCATTTCGAAAGTTTTCAAACCGTGAATATCGAGAAGGTAAAACTGATATGTTCGATTTTGTGGATATAGACTATTTTTCTGTTCATGAGTTGGATGCCATGGTGTTACAGTTAGGGCATGATGGTATAGACGAACCTATGTACTACCATTACTTGAGACCGATGACTGACTTAGATGTAGGTTTGTTGGCCTTGGGTTCAGATGAGGATGTGCATAGCTTAACTAACCTGATTTGTAATTTTAAAGTGACTGAAGTGTTCATAGAACATGGAATCACTAAGCTCAACTATTTTTACAAGTCAAACTCCCAGATAAAAGCCACCATAGAGGAATACCATGAGGATATAGGGTTGAAGCATCTAGTGCATCACCTACGAAAAATGAGTTGTTAATGCTTGAGTGGTATGACAACAGTACACCAGCGAAGGCTAGTTCAAACACTGGTGTGTGACACCCAAGTCAATCCTTCGCGGGTTGTTTATCCACGCTTGTGATGAAACCATGATCCCATACACTCAGCTGAGTGGGGTGAATTCATGTGTCACAACGACCAGTGACGTGCCTAGAGTATGCTCTCAATTTGGGAGCATAAGCCGATGTCATAAGGCGTTTTAGTTTTGATATTACCGACATCGATGACCATCTAGAGGTAGTTTCATGTGATGTTGTGCATTTTGCTGGTTCATGTCATGAAGGGTTAAGCCATGCTGAAACATTTGGAACTGATGAATGGTGATTTAGATCCTCCCTCGCCTTTTGATCTGAATATTACAGCACATGTTAGTACTAATAAGGGCATACTTAGTGACCAGCCAAAGTTCAAGACAGATTGGATGAAGAGTTAGGCAATTAGAATGAACCGAATTATGTAAACTAGGGGTGAGCAGAAAAAACCGAAAAAACCGAAACCAAACCGAAAACCAAAAAAACCGAACCGAAAAAACCCACCGAAACTAGAAACCGATGGTTCGGTTTTTACTTTTTCAAAAACCAAAAAATTTCAGTTCGGTTTCGGTTTTCATCCAAAAACCAAACCGTAAAAACCAAACCGAACCGAACCAGTTTTATAATAATATATATTTAATATAATATAAATAATAAATCCAATTTTTAAATTCATATTTATTTTGTGGGTAGAATTATAATATATATATATATATATATATATATATATATATATATATATATATATATATATATTAACATATATGAGGCTAATTATGAGTGTGTAAATATGAAATAGTGACTGGACGCCACCTCAATGATGACATGGCACTCACAATTCTTTAAATATAATTTTATTTTTGGATAAAATTTTGAAGATATACTCCATAATTTAATTTTGAAGATATACTTCATAATTACATTTAATATTCATCCAAATCCCTACAAAACAAACCCGTAACTCAAAACCCTACAAAACAAACGAACCCATTTGCTTATTTCTCCAGGTAACCAACTTGCTTTACATCTTCTACGTGTAATTCAAAATTTATGTTTGTGTATTTACATCTATGATTCTTTATGCCTGCCTGCTGCTACACGAATACAGTTTTAGATCATGCATTTTATTTTTTATTTTTTTTATTTTTATGAACACTTCTTAATGTTTCTTACACATATTATTATGTTATGCAGGCGTTTGATTCATCAAGAAAAGTGAAGGATGTTTTATAAACAAGCTGCAATCATGGCTTTTGATGCTCACATATATTATTTGTATCAGGTATTTGAATAGATAAAATTAGGTTATATAAGTAATTTTACTCAACTTCTTGCTAGCAAGTTTTGCAAAAGCATGTTACACATGCATTACAAACTATTTATTGTAACTTAAAATCAATATATATATATATATATATATATATATATATATATATATATATATATATATATATATTATATATATATATATATATATATATATATATATATATATATATTATAATGGCATTGTGGAAAGTTATGTTTTAACGTTTGTTCAATATTCTAGGATGAAGCTGACGGGTCGAACAACTATAACAATTATCAGCATGGCTCACTTAACACAACCAAACAACTTACTGCAGACATAAAGAACTATGATATACTTTTCCACATTGGAGATATTTGTTATGCCAATGGGTACCTCTCACAATGGGATCAGTTTACTGAACAAGTTGAGCCAATCTCATCAGCAGTACCTTATATGGTAGCTAGGTATGTTTTTTAAGGATCATAGAATGAGACATGCTATTTGTGCAGTTGTAATAATTAGATAGTCTGATGTTTGGATGTTAAGCAAATTATGTTTATGTTTATCCATAGTCCGTACATTAGATTCTTATTATTTCAAATACAAGTGACAATAGTTACTTCAAAAACGCAAATCCAAGCGCTAATCTTAGAGGAAGCAGCACATTGGATAAAATACCCCGAGAACCACAAAATTCTTGGTTTTAAATATGTCTTTCTTTTGGCAAATATCTGATAAATCCATGTTATTCAGTGGTAATCATGAGTGTGCCTGGCCTAACTCTGGATCTTTTTATGAGAACAATGACTCAGGAGGAGAATGCGGTGTTTTGGCCCAAACTATGTTTTACGTTCCTGCTGAGAACCGGGAAAATTCTGGTTAGCTATATTCATATCAACCCACTCTCTTTTATCAATCTTTAATCTTTACAGATATGTAACCTTTCATAAAAACTGCATCCGTGTTACAGGTACTCTACACACTATGGGATGTTTAGATTTTGTATTGCTGATACAGAAAATGATTGGAGAGAGGGAACCGAACGGTATAAGTTCATTGAGAACTGTTTGATATCCGTCGACAACATTGCAAAACTATAAAATAGGCATAATGGGATAAGTATAGATAGATGCGAGTGAAAAGGTTTCCTGGTTCTACGCTAGGATTGGTCACTGTCCTGATCTAGCATTCGATACAAAACTATAAAATAGGCATAATGGGACTCATTGTCTTCAACTGCACAATTAGTAAGTATGATGTAGAGCATGGCCATGCACACAATTATGAAAGAACCTGTCCCATTTATGAGGTATCCTCCCAACTTATAATCTTTCTTAGTTAAATCTGATTAGTTTGCTTAAATACCAAATCTATATAACCCCGTAGGAAAAAACGCCCAAGTCTATTCTTTATAAAATTTCACAATAATAATGATAACTTTATCGAAAAGCCAGTATGATGGTTGGAAAAAGCTACTTACTTTTAAAAGAAGTCCTTAATACAGGAAGTCCTTTTTATATATCTTCGAAGGATATTTTACGGCTTTACACATTTAGATAATAAATCCATTTATATGATTTAGAGTGTCTGCACAAGTAACGAGAAACACGCCTACAACTGAAGCAAAATATTATAGTTTATATATTTTATGGCTTTACACATTTAGATAATAAATCCCAAACGCAAGGTACGTTTCATTACAGTTTCTTTTCCATCTTTTGTCGTCATAATTTTAGTTAACCTAATCTAAGATTATATTGTTTTACGTCATAGAACTTTGCTAACATACAGAACAGTGAAATGACGGGCTATTGGCAACAATAAGAAAACGGGTGCGATTTATTTCCTTTTCTCTGATAGGATTGGTATTTTTACTTATTTGGGATTTGAAACGATTATATTCGTGTGTCAGCTCATTAATATATTCATAAGTTTCTTTAAATTTGAACTTTAAATGATCTTCTTAGTTCTACTTTTACTCATATGATAATATTGTCTTAGGGGATGTTGTTGGCTTGAAGAATTGAGTTCGAGTGAGTATTGCAGCAAACCGAGCAATGCTACCTCTTCTCACATGCCCACACAAATTATGGCATGAAACTTTGATTTTTTTTACTACCCAAAACCATCTTTTTCATTACGTATTCATGTTGCAGATCTGATTTCATTATTTTTCTTCCAATGGTGATTTGTGATTGTAGTTTCGTGGGTTTATGCTTGAAAGGTATTGGTTTCCCAAGTTATAACTAAACACGTATTCACTCAAAACCCTACTACTTTATTAGGACTTTAGGAGCTTAACATGCTCTTCTTTTTGTGTGTATCGCAGGTCATTGTGTTCCCAAAGAAACCTTTAGATGGAGCTCATGAGATACACAGCTTCTGCCTTGGCCATACAGAGTGAGTGAGTTACTTGAGGTGCCATAGTTCTTTATTTTTTTTAGAAAATTTAAGCTTGACATGGATATAATTTTGGTTGAACTTTATGCGTATGACTATCAGAGACTATACATGCTTATTTGGAGTGCAAATTATATAAATGATCAAAGTTAGTTAAATAGCTTTTTGATTTACTTTGTCATGTATCTATGGCAGATTTGTTTCCTGCCTGGCCTTTGTTTACAATCGGGATTCTCCATTGGGGTATTTAGTCTCTGGAAGCGGCGATTCAGCTGTAACAAATATATGTGCATCTTGACATTTGAGTCGTTAAACTTGGCAATCATCATATCTAACTGATAAATTTAATGTTTTTGTAATCTAGGTTCGCTTGTAGGATCATACATTTGGATTGCTTCTTCATACATGTGAAGTTGGATCACAGATTTATAGTGTTGCTTTAAACTTAGTTTTTTGTAATAGATAGGAACTTTGTTTATCCATGAAACAAATTCCACATGTCCCTGCTTTAATTTAACTACAAATGGCCATTCATTGTGTTTTGCAATCTTATCTGGTGGTTTTCAGTGATTGGTTATAGGTAGGACAACAACAGGCCAACGGAACACAAAACGATAATTTTCCATTAACAGATCTTTTTGCTACACCGGATGGTTCATTAATTTTTGTAGTTGTTTAGGGATATAGTGACGAAGCAGAGGATACCGAGGGAGAGGAAGGTTCCGTCTACTCCGTTAACAAGGTCCATTGGGTGAGTTACGCTTTATTTGGTTAAAATATATCTTGCTGTTAACTTTACTTGGTTAGGAAGTACTTGACTTTGTGTTGAAAAATAGGCCAAGTAATCGGTTTAGTATAAAAACTATAGACGCACATTTAAAGTAGCTTATATGTAATCGGTTTAGTACTTGACTTTTTGTTATAGTACAAGAAAATTGTTGGGAATCCCTTGAGCCTTTTGAAAAACTAGTCACCGCTCCTTGATGCCATGATTTGCCTTTATGCCATGCCAAATATGGACAGCTAGACTTGGAGGTATGGATTGATTTGACTAACATTGCTTTTACAGGGTATTAAGGTAGATATAATAGAACTTTAGGCACTTGATTATTGCGTCTGAAATAGGTAGTTTATTATCTTATTATTGCCGCTACTGAAATGTGTGTGAACAATTTTACATTTAAGTTATTCGATTTTGCAAGGTATGGACTTGTTTCGTTTGGGCTCTTTTAGTGTTTAAGTTACCTACAGTATTGAATTTCGTAAGTCGAACTTTAGTTTTAGGAGTTCTATATAGCATGTACACTAACACCATGAACTATGAACTGAAGATGTCAATAAACTTAGCCATGTTTCCCTTGTCATCATTAAACAATTCATATGGATTTCAACCAAATAAAATAATAATATAAAACCGTCTAACGATTTAAAAAAGTTACATCACATCGTTTTAAAAATCCAACAGTTGCACACTTAAAGTAACAATGAAACCAAATAAAACTGGAAACGAACCCGCCCGTCGGACGAGTTATGTAACTAGTATATATATATATACTCATTATATTATAAAGCATTTAAGACATTTTATTTTTAGAAAGTCTTAAAAATTTAGACTTTTAAACTTACTTATTATAGAAATATAAAGATGTGTAATCTTTACCATCTATCTCATTTTATGAAATCATATCTTATAGTGACATGTGTCACTTCTTAATTAAAAACCACATTTATTTTTAAATTGAAATATCTTATTATCTATTTATTTTTTTATGATCTAATTTACTATATTATTTAAATTTTGTGCTCTTTAATTCAACATTCATTTTGATATATTTTTAATAATTTTTAGTTTTTTTTCATTTTTAATGCCTACAAAACCTCTGCTTTGCGAGGGTATGCTAGTATATATATATATATATATATATATATATATAAAGACTACTAGTTGCAAAGCCCGCCCGATGGGCGGACTTGTTTTGTGAGTATCCAAGTGAAAAATTAAGTAACTATTTATGAATTACGAACAATGTGAATTTTTTTAGAGAGTTAATAACGAACAAAAAGAAATAAACGGTAATTCGATAAGATGAAATAAAACTTAATAAAGTATCATTCAGGTGCAAGTATACAAAAAGGAGTACATGATATGTATTGTGAAAACTAACATCGGGAAGGAGTACATGAGTTGCATAACCAACCCGATGGGCGTGCGAGCCTTGTGAGTATCCAAAAAATAAATTAAGTAACGGTTAATGAATTACAAATATTGTAAAATAATTATAGAGTGAATAAAGAATATAAAAAAATGAATGGTAATCCGATAAGAAGAAATAAAACTTTAAAAATTATCCGTTATTACAAAGTATATGTTTTTAGTTCAAATAGGAAATAAAGCTTGTTTATACATAAAGTTGGTCGTTGAATTTACGTATTTACCATCTTTATCACAACAAAAAATCTTCAAACCCTTCCTGCTCTTGACCATTAAGACAACGTCAATGAGAGTAAACCGGACTCCAAAGAAACAATCCAACCTTAGACAATTATAACTTGACTTTTATTAATGGTCATACCGAAGCAAACTTGAACAAAGAACTGTCGGTGGTTTAGTTTATATGGTAACTTAGTGTCTGATAAGCTAATGCGCGGTATTGCGCAAATAGTACCCACACACCAACCTGATATTATCTTAGCTTCAATTATATTTGTTCCCATACTTAAAATATTATCTTAAATGATGGATGTAAAATAGTTTTTTGTAGGATGGTTTGGTCTATCATTTGATGTTAGATTATTGACCCGTAAAATTTACGGGATTAAATGGAAAACCATGGAACCAATTGGAAAAATATATTATGTAGAGACACTTAACAGGTGAATGATCGATTTTTTAGAATATGTGAGTAAATAATGTTACATATCAAAGGAAAATGTAAAAGTGATTGCCATGGTTAAACTACACTTTTTGAAGATGTACCACGTTTGGTTTTTCTTGATATAGTTTAATTGACGTTTGGTCTATTGGATGTCTATTTAACTTATATAGTTTATTCCTATTGATTAGTAACAGAAGGCGTGTAGTTCTTTTTTTACTTTATGGATTCAGTATTCCAATCTAACGTAACACTAAATACCACTAATTAAAAGTATACTAAATATGTATATTATATATTACATTATATAACGAATTGCAATGTAAATCAAGAGAATGGGTAAAAAAATAATTTTAAATTAAAATTTTCCAATATGGTGAATTGGTGTGTGAACGAATAACAACTTACAAAAATATATGACTGTAATTTAAAAATGCATAAGGTGAATACCTTCCATCCAGAATCCCATGGCAGATTACTTCAATGCTAAATACATAATAAAATGTGCACTCATTGCAGGTGAGACTAAATACGCCTCCAATGTATTATTCCTATCAAATCCATCTTCATCAAAAGCTTTCACCCATTAGTAAAACAAAACAAACACATATTCTTGACTCGTTCAACGTACCAATCAGGCAATGTACTAAAATATGACTTTCAGGGGTGATTAAAGCATGATCACTCTTATACACACTTCGCGTAAACCCCGATAAATCTGCCAAAACAACCACAATTTATCAAGCAACTTAAGTAACAGTGTTCATAAACATTCCAAACCGATTTGATTCGAT
>BQNB010069219.1:0-33570 GCA_026074375.1 Tanacetum coccineum | reverse complement strand
TAAGTTGTTTTTATAGTTTAAGTAGATTAAATGACCAATTAAACTTAATCACAAGCTTAGAGACTTGTGAGAGCTATAATGAGCTTGTGTGAGCTTATGAGTAACAGTAGCAAACATTTGGCTTATTGAGAATTTTGTGACTAAGAACAGATGATTAACACTAAACTTTTGATTTCATTAACTTTCAAAATAGATTACAAAGCTTAAGAAAAGAGATTACAAGGATTTAAAAGAGGAAATTACATGTTTAACTAAAAACTACATAAGCTAATTTAATTGAAAAAAAAATACAAGAAAAGAAGATATTTTGTGTGTGAGTGTGAAAGGCTTTATATAGCCCGTTGGAGAAGCTTCTAGGTACAGGTCTGTTACACGCTCCAATCAATCACTGCCATTCATTCTTTCAATCATTGGAAGGTTAATCTTGGCCGTTAGATCATATCTTAGCTCACACGGATTGCCAGTGTGGCAATCCGTGATGTGACAGCTTGTGTGCTACTTTTGTGAGCAAGATTAGTATAAATCCCATCATTCCTTGTGCTTTCTTACTTGTCCACCATGGCATTCCTCTTGGGTATTGGCCAATGAGATACTTGTGTGACGTTTTAACCCTGCCATGTTGTACTTTGCTACTTGAATTGTTGATCTACATGGCCAATTACCATTTGCCCCTTGTTTTGAGCTTGGGGTAAAACCTTGAAGACGGTGAATAGTAACACCGACTTTTCCTACGCCTATTATTTTATAAAAGGGTGTTTGATTTTTACTCGGGTAATAACTTGGGCCGGGTTATAAGGGATTTGGGTCAGGGTTTTGGATTTGGGCCCGGGCTTGGTTTGGAAATGTTATATAAAAAGTAAAAGGGTGTTAACTTCTATTAATAGAAGTTAACATCGTTAGGCTTTTAGGGCTATTTTTGCAATTTGGATTATCTTGAGGGCTTGATTTGGAAATTTGATGGGTTTTGTCTTGTTGTGGCTTTGACCAATGGTTGACTGAGGGTTGACCACTGCTGACTTTTTGACCTTTTTGTAGAAAACTTCCGTCTCTTTGTGTGCTCTTCCATTCCCGTGTCCGTGTTTGTCCGGTTTTTGACCGTTTTCTTGTGATTTTTGCTTTATCCGTACCTACACAATCACAAAGACAAAACAAGCAATATTCAAGCATTTTAAGCATAATTTTGTCTTTTTAGGGTTTATTTTGATATAAAATGGATATGTGTTTTCACACATATCTGTGTTGCCTAATTACGGTTATAAGTACTTAACCCAATTAGTGCATTCCATTTGGTATCAGAGCCTCTTTTCTGGAAACCAAGAACCTTTTGATTCTGTTATAACAACCTCTTTGTTTGTTATAACCATATAACAACTTTTTCTGATCAAATTCCAGTCAAAATCCTTCTATTTCTCAAATACGTCATTATATTGTATTCTTGAGTTATCAGTGTAACAGATTCATCATCAATCATGGTGAATAGTATTGATCTAGATGTCAGGAATTGGGTTACGGATCATGTTACTACTGTGTCCACAAGTTTGAATGATAAGTTGGATTTGATGGCTAATAGTATGAGAGAAATGATGTTAAAACTAGACTATTTGGCTACCGATGTTAATAGGCTTCAAGGAGAGGAAGGTAGTAGCAATAGTAGGTTTAGCCGTATAAGTAAGCTTGAATTTCCAAAGTTTAGTAGAGAAGATGTGAAAGGATGGATGTTCAAAGTCAAATAGTTTTTCACCATTGACAATGTTTATGAGGAAGATAAGGTGAAGATTGTGTCAATCCATTTGCATAACAGGGCTTTGATTTGGCATTTGCAGTTTGTTAAGATCCATGGAGATGAGGTGGCTTGGAATGTTTATGAGGAAGCCATTGTTAAGAGATTTGGACCTTTAAATGAAGATCTTATGGTTGAACTTAAAAACCTCAGGTATGAATCTACTATGAAGGAGTACCAATGTCAGTTTGAGAATTTAGTTACTCAAGTGGACATTACTGAGGCTCAGCCTATTAGCATGTTCATTGCTGGTTTACCTGCTAGCATAGAATTGAGTGTGAGAATGTTTAGGGCTAAATCTCTTATGGAAGCCTTTAGTTTAGCAAATCTGCAAGAAGCTACAAATGCTGTTATTAAACAAAGGAATACTCCAATATTGCAGACACCTAAGGCTAATAGTGTATTCTATGCTAATAGGAATGTAGTCTATCCAAATAAGAGTACTACAACCACTTTAGCCTTGTCGGCCCCAAACATTCAAACAGTTACCAAACAACCTGATAATAGGAAATAGTTGAGTCAAAAAGAATTAGCTGACAAGAGGGCAAAGAATTTATGCTTTTATTATGATCAGAAAAGTGGCCAAATGTATGCTTTGGAAATAATCCCTAAGGAAGGAGACTAAGAATTAGACATGTCAGAATTCCAAGAGGATGAGTTGGTTAGCAAAAGTCAAGAGTTGTTGAAGGGTGAATGTTATCCTGAGATCTCTTTGAATGCTTTGACTAGTGTTCCTACTTACAATACAAAGAGGGTCATAGGCAATGTAGGAAAACACTTGTTACATATGCTTTATGATACTGGTAGCACTCACAATTTCCTAGATCTTTTTACTGCAAAAAAGTTGGGATGCAAATTGAGGAAAACTTACCCATTACAAGTGACAGTAGCTGGAGGAAGTAAACTTGTTAGTCAATAAATGGTTTATGGATTCCAATTGATCATTCAGGGGCAAGTGTTCAGTACTGATGTGATGTTGTTACCTCTAGGAGGACGTGAGATGGTTTTAGGCATTCAATGGCTGTCTACTCTAGGCACCATTAAATGAAATTTTAAGGAGTTAGTCATGAAGTTTGTTTATGAAGGAAAGAAAATGTGTGTGAGGGGCACAAGGCAGTCTGAGTTACAATGGATGAGTGGGAAAAAGTTGCATAAGCAAAGCCTGCTCTCTATTAGCTGTGTGTGGCCTGTTGCTACTCTACATTTGATGCACACTGCTGAAGCACTAAATCCTGAGTCAAAGCCTGAGTTGAAATTGCTTTTACAAGAGTTTGAAGATGTGTTTGCTATTCCTTCTACTCATCCTCTTCAAAGAAGCTTTGATCACAAAATTCCTCTCAAGGATGAGTCCACAGTGGTCAATATTAGGCCTTATAGATATCCACCCATTCAGAAGGATGTTATTAAGACTATGGTAAATGAGTTGGTGGAAACTGAAGTAGTGAGACATAGTCATAGTCTATATTCTTCTCCTATTGTGCTGGTCAAAAAAAGGATGGGACATGGAGAATGTGTATTGACTATAGGCAACTCAACAAAAACACAGTCAAGGACAAGTTTCCAATTCCAATTATTGAGGAAGTAATTGATGAATTGAATGGTGCTCAAGTATTTTCAAAATTGGATTTGAGATCAGGATATCACCAAATCAGGATGTGTGAGCAAGACATCTTTAAAACAGCCTTCAAGTCTCATTAGGGCCACTATGATTTTGTGGTGATGCCATTTGGTCTCACAAATGCCCCCATCAACCTTTCAATCTCTTATGAACTCAATCTTCAAGGCCTTCTTAAGGCAATTCACTTTAGTCATTTTTGATGATATCTTGGTCTATAGTACTTCCATGACTGAGCATATTTAACACTTAAGACAAGTATTTTAGACTATGAGGGAACACACTTTGTTTGCCAAGCAGAGTAAATGCATGTTTGGCACAACACATGTGGAGTACTTGGGGCATATTATTTCAAAAAAGGAGTGGCCACTGACCCAGAGAAGATCAAAGCAATGCAACATTGGCTTGTACCAACAACCTTGAAGCAATTAAGGGGTTTTCGGGACTAACTTAGTACTATAGAAGGTTTATAAAAGGATATGCAGCAATTAGTCAACCTTTGACTCTCCTTCTAAAGAAGAATGCTTTTGTTTGGAACCCAGAGTCACAAGCAGCTTTTGAGAGACTTCAACAAGCCATGACATAATCCCCAGTCTTGGCCTTACTAGACTTCCAAACAGAATTTGTAATTAAGACTGATGCTTCAGGATATAGGATTGGAGCATTGTTGCAACAAAACAACCATCCTATAGCCTTCCTCAACAAGACTTTAGCTCTTAAACACAAATCCTTATCTGCTTATGAAAAGGAATTATTGGTTGTGGTTTTAGCTCTACAAAAATGGAGAGGCTATCTCTTAGATACGCACTTCAAGATTAAGACAGACCACTTTAGTCTCAAATATGTCCTTGATCAAAGAATCACTACTCCTTTTCAGTCTAAATGGTTGCCAAAGTTATTGGGATTTGACTATGAGATTGAATACAAACAAGGCAAGGACAATGTGGTAGTAGATGCTTTATCAAGAGTTCAAAGGAAAAGGGAATTGTTTGCTCTTTTGTCTGCCTCAACTTCTAATGAATTTATGGATTCAGTTACTGCATTGTGGACCACTGATCATATGCTCAAAGCTATAGTGGAAAAGCTACGACTTGGGCCAGTTGAAAACTCCAAATATACCTGGCATGATCAACAATTAAGAAGAAAAGGTAAATGGGTGGTGGGTGCAGATCAGCTGAGGAAAACTATGGTTGTTCATTTTTACACTTCAGCTATTGGAGGTCACAGTGAAGTCCAAGCAACTTGGAAGAGATTGGGGCATTCTTCTATTGGAAAGGGATGAGGAAAAAGGTAAAAGAAATTGTGAGAACCTGTGATGTATGTCAGAGAAACAAAGCTGATTTGTCTGCTTATCCAGGTCTATTGCAACCTCTTCCTACACCTACTCAAGTATGGCATGATATATCCATGGACTTTTTAGACTCTTTACCTATGTCTCAGGGAAAGAGTACTATATTAGTCATAGCGGACAGGTTAAGCAAATATGTCCACTTTATTGCAGTCACACACCCTTACACAGCTAAAACCATTGCTCGGCTATTCCTAGACAACATTCACAAGCTCCATGGGTTACCTAAAACAATTGTTAGTGATAGAGATAAGATCTTTATGAGCTTGTTCTGGCAATCTCTTTTTAAGATGTTGCAATTACAATTGAAGATGTCCATAGCCTATCATCCACAAACAGATGGTCAGACAGAGGTGGTTAACAAATGCTTGGAGTGTTATCTTAGGTGTATGACTGGTGAATCTCCTAAGGATTGGACTCTATGGTTGCCACTTGCTGAGTATTGGTACAATACCAACTATCATACTGCTATTAAAACTACACCTTTTGAAATTATGTATGGTCAGCCACCTGCATTGCATATTCCTTTGTTAGCCTCAAAATATTGAGTCGAACAAGAAGTTCGTTCATTAGGAATATTAGGTCTCGGTCATTTATTATTTATATGTTGTAGTAGGCTAGAAGGGTAAACGGGCTCGAGAACATAAACTAATATTGTATGCGTTTCGGACTAAGGTCCAATGTAATTCTGAGCCCGGCCCAAGTTAACATTAAACCCGGCCCATGGCAAAAGCCCATCCAGCCACAAGGGTAAAAATACCCCTCTCCAAGTGTGGAGAGGGTGTTGGTTCTCATTTGTTTCACACACATTTGTCTATAATTAACCATCTCATTTTCCTCTCTACTTTCTCTCTCTATTTCTCTCTAAAATTCTTATCATTTTCTTTTATCTTATTTTTCTTATCAAAACCATGGTGAAGTGAAAGTGTATTCGGGTTCCTACATCCTTACATGGCTAAAGATAGTAGGGTGGAGTTGGTGGATAGGACATTACAGGCAAGGGAAAAGACTATATCTATGTTGCAATTTAACTTGAAAAAGGCTCAGGACATAATGAAATCTCAGACAGACAAGCACATATCTGATAGGGAATTTGCTGTTTTGGATTGGGTGTATTTGAAACTACAACCCTATAGGCAGCTCACTGTTAGGAAGGGAAGGCAGCACAAGCTCTCTTCCAAGTTCTAAGGTCTATTTCAAGTCACTGCAAGGATTGGAAATGTGACTTATAGACTGTAGTTGCCTGAGAATGCTAAAGTTCATCATGTTTTTCATGTGTCCCAATTGAAAAGGTGTTTGACTCCAAATGTTGCTATGGAGGTGTTTCTTGAATGTGATGCTCGAGGCTTATTGGCTGCTGAACCTATTAAGCTGCTGGAAAGGAAGATAGTGAAGCAACAAAACAGAATGGGGGTGTTTGGCTTAATCCAGTGGAGTAATGGATCAGAGGAAGATGCCACTTGGGAGGACTTGGCTGATGTGGTCAGGAGATTTCCCACATTTTTTCTTGATCCTTGAGGACAATGATCTCTGAAAGGGGGGTGCATTGTTTAACTGCAATAACAGAATCACGTGCCACGCACGTAATCGTGGTCAAACTCCAGTCAATTCTACTCCAACAGATTTTCCCACCCTTTTCATTTTTGTCTATAAATACTGTGTTTCTCATTTCATTTCATTTTCAAGCATTGTATGATAATCTCTTTCTCTCTGTAATCGTTCCATTAAACTCATCAATCAATAAACAATCCTTTAACCATTTTCATTTGAATTTACCAACTTGATTGTGAATTCTAGTGTTAATGTGTTGCCTAATTATGGTTATAAGTACTTAACCCAATTAGCGCATTCAAGGTCACAATTCAACCAGTTTAACCGGCTTTTTCATTCAAAACCGGCCTTCGGTCACTCGACCGATTCAACTAACCAGGTCAACTCGGGTTTTAAAACACTGCTATAAACTTTTACTTCAAAATTTTCAAGCTAAATTAATTTAATTTATATATATGCACCCTTTTATGCATATACTTGCAATATTTAAATATCTGAAGAGTGAATAGTGATCTTTCATATATATAAAGGATATTGAGCAACGCGTTAGATTTTTCTTCAAATTTAGAGCATGATTTGATAATTTTTTATGCTCCATTCTTTCAATACGGAGAAAATGAAGGTTTGGAGACCTTAGTTAGTGATGACCTTAGCACATTCAGTTTTTATGATTAATACGTGAGCAAAATTCAACCAAAAATCAAACCGAACCTAACCGAAAAATCGAGCCAAACCGCTCCAACCAAAACCGAACCAACCTTACTCGGTTCGGCTTTCGGTTATATATATTTATGGTTTTCGGTTTCCGTTTAGCTCGCTTCGGTTGGATTCGGGCCAAAACCGGAAAAAATACACATAAACCGTCTGAACCGAACAAAACTGGTTTTGCTCGGTTTGATTCTCAGCTCATGTTTTCGGTTCGGTTTTGATCGGTACGATGCGGTTTCGACCCGATGCTCAGCCAACTACTTTATAGTTGGTGGCTACATAAATCTCTTTATAATGAGGTTGCTACATTTGTAATTCAAAGATTCAATTTAGGGTAAATATGTAATTGGCATTTCATTAGTCACCTTTTGACACATACCTGTAAATCTTTTATCATCAATATCCCGTTGACTAAAGGGAAAAAATATAGGCGAGCAACATAAAAAGCGGGTTTGTAAGGTTATAAGGTTATACGGTTACGTATCAAACAATTTGATTATAAATCTCTTTATAATGAGGTTGCTTCTTTTGTAATTATGCAACATCATCATATCATACAAGCGAGAGTAATAAAGTTACCCATTTTTTAGCTTATTTTTTACCAAATACCCATTTTTCACCCAACAAAACTGAAATACCCACAGATTTTGCAAGATTGGTGAACCATTTGCGGACCTGACTTGCAAAACATGTGGACATTGGCTTATTGACACACCTTCCTTTGACAATCATATGTTGTTAAGTGGACTTCAAAATTAGACTTGATTCATTTTTATTAATTTCTGTTACCTAATTCAATCTACTATAACCAAGAAGTGGATGTTAATGAAATTGGTCCGGAAGTGTTAAATAATTAAGAAGAAACTTGACATGGTGAGTACTGAGGAGATTATTTGAATTTTGAAGGATATGATGATGAGGATTAATTTGTTGTTTCACATTATTCGTTTGCTATTATTGGAAAAGGTTCCATTACATATTCGAGTAAAAGGGGCAAAGTTTCTCTAAGTTGAAAAAAAGTTGGTGAGTTGATAGACCGGCTATCTTCACCCATTCTCATTGTTTAAGTGTTACCTTCCCTGGATTGAAATTACCAGTTTTTGCGTACCTAATGAACGGTTTTCTCCACTTTTAGTGGAATGGAATGATCTCTCGCATAATAGTTATAATGGTCTTTTTTTTTTTTTTTTATGAACGATGATTCTGAAGATGAAAATGATAGGGAAACTATGAGGGGGATTTTGAACAAGCATAGAGACCAGGTACGGCTCTGGTAGTAAATCATCTACTTGTATGTTTTCAGTTCAATGTGTGGTTCTACAGTGTTAGATATTTAGCTTAAAGATCATTGTCAATTATGTCATGTCTTCCTTCGATTCATTAAGTAAGAACCTTTACAAGACTGCATCTAGTGATTAACTAAGCAGTTATTGTCTTAGATTCAGATACGAGATTGAACTTGATTATTAGATTGTAAATATGTGATTGGCATCCATCAATACATGTTCTAGTGATTCATCAACCACTGTAACTAAATATCTATAACTTTAGAGGGGACTACATATATATATATTGTTGATTTTATTAAAATACATGAATGGTGATTTGACTTTTGGATAATAAGACAACCTGGTTATGGTTTAGGTATGATTGGTTCGATGTCAAAGTTGTATGTAAGAGACAAACAAGTCCACGAGAATTGAACTAAGAAAAAGGATACAGCCAAGTTAACAGGCAATGGTGTTTTTGGTTCTACGTAGTATTCAAAAGTCAACCCCCTTCCCTAATGGACTTGCCTCACCATGAAGGCATTCCATGCAATCTAATTATATGCACTTATTTAGTATACTGTATATATCTACCAAAAGTTCATATTCATGACTTGTTTCGTTTCCATCATTATTAACACAATCAATGATGATCTTGATACAGAAAACATTTCAGTAGGATTATCTTTAAACATGTTACTTTAAAACAATAATGATAATATTTCAAATACTCACATTTATGAAAATTATACAACATATAGTAAAGTATGTGCATTGACATTTTTATCCACATATAACCATGACATACATCCAAATAACATTCACATGCTACATGTTAATTACTGCAAGATCCAAAACTGAATTTTCATGATGAAGGGAAAGTTGTACAATGAGGATCATAGGAAAAAAAGTCAACCTCTCATTGCTGTATATATGTAAAATAATATATTATATACATACACACCGCCAACTCCATATATAACATAACATAGCAAAAGTCTCTTTTATCTGCTCCACTCTCACTACCTTACCTTACCCACTTCATCATAAGCTAGCTCGTAAAACCACTCCTTTGTTGTTTGTGTGTATAAAAATTGTCAACCTAGCTTATACAATGGCGGAACATGGGGTGTTTGAAGATGATCTTCTAATTAGAGAGCTTCTTCAGAACGAAACACCATTCTTTTTGGCACCTCAACACATCCCAACTGATTCGTTTGAAGCAGATAACATTTACTCAGTCCCAACAATAACCGATATTGAAACAGCGTTACTGGCTTCAAGTTACACAAATAATACTCCGGATTTTTCGTCATTAGATAGGTTGGCTTAAGTTTCTTCTTTAATACATGTTGCTACTAGTTTTCTAAATTGACTAATTATTAATTATTGTACAGAGTTTCATCATCAGATATGGAGAGAGGAGTGGGTAGTGGTAGAGTTGAGAACAACAAGTATATATTGAAAATGAAAAGTAATAGCAATGTAATGGCAGATGATGGTTATAAATGGCGAAAGTATGGTCAGAAGTCCATTAAAAACAGCTCCAACCCACGGTAGTTCTTCTTCTTCTTCTTTTCCTTTTATATTTTATCATAGTTTAGACGATATATCAACTATGCACGGTATCTTCGTATACTCAAAAGTCATTAGCAGCTAGTATTATGAAGTATGAACAAGTAAAAATAATTATATTCGTATGTGACAATTTGCTACAATAATTTTAACATCAAATTTTTTTATGAACAGGAGCTATTATAAGTGCACCAACCCACATTGTGGTGCGAAAAAACAAGTTGAGCGATCCAGTGATGACCCGGACACATTAATCATCACTTATGAAGGACTTCACCTTCACTACATGTATCCATTCTTCATGTTTGGTCAATCCGAGAATCCTGACCCGCCAACAAAAAAGTTTAGAAAGGTCAATTTTGGGTTAGGCTCACATCAACAACCAAACAAAGACACCGACGAAAGCATAAGACACGTTTGTCTTGATCAACAGCCATCAACCATGTTGAAAAAAAATATTAATCCACCTAAAGTAGCAATCAGCTCACAAGGATTGCTTGAAGACATGGTACCTCTAGTTATTCGAAATCCTATGATCTACACAACGAATTCTCCGAAATCTAGCTCTTCTGCTTCTTCATCATCATCATCATCATCATCATCATCATCATATCCTTCTCCACCAGCTTCACCTTTATTTTCATGGACTCCAATATACTGATGCAAACTTTATTGTCGTACACAATATTAAATATGTAACAAGGTGTTCCAAATCTGTAAAGAATGGTAATGTTCATTGTTGAGCTAAAGTCTAAATTTGTAGTCTGCAGATTGAATATGCATATATCAATGTGCTCATTCTCAAGTGTGTAGTCATCCAAACTACAATCAGAAACACGGCTCATGATAGAAAGAACTGTAATCAAGTTGATTAGTTGAAGATTTATTCAAAGTTTAAACAGATTTCCGGGTCCTATATATTTCTGACAGTTATCAACTGGTACTACATAGAAGTTCATACCAACCGGTTAGAATGGCTCATCGTTTTGGAACCACTCAGTTTGTCACTAAACCAGCTTGAGCCATCAAAACCATGAAGTCATAAAGGTAACAGTAACAGACCATACAAGTTACGCTAAAAAAAGGTCCAATAGTCTGCTAGAAGTTATGTTTAACAGGTTGACAACCTTAACATAAACACCGGAACATATTCCTTTGTGAACCAGAGAAGACAAACAAATGGAAATCTTACCAACAAGCACACAGACAACAAGCATCACCAAATATAACCACAAAAGACAAAAAGATTTATTCCAAACACAAAGTATTGTTCATTGCACACATTCATTCAACATACATAAACGGAAACTATAAGAAACAGAATCGCCATTGTCCAACAACATCCACAATCAAAGAACCAACAGGGATACTTAGAACCCACCACGGAGACGAAGGACAAGGTGAAGAGTGGACTCCTTCTGAATATTGTAATCAGCAAGTGTGCGTCCATCTTCCAACTGCTTTCCAGCAAAGATAAGCCTCTGCTGATCTGGTGGGATTCCCTCCTTGTCTTGAATCTTAGCCTTCACATTATCAATGGTGTCCGAACTCTCCACCTCCAAAGTGATGGTCTTTCCGGTCAATGTCTTGACAAAGATCTGCATTCCTCCCCTCAACCTCAACACAAGATGAAGGGTAGACTCCTTTTGGATGTTGTAATCTGCCAAGGTACGGCCATCTTCCAGCTGCTTACCAGCGAAAATCAACCTCTGCTGGTCGGGTGGGATCCCCTCCTTATCCTGAATCTTAGCCTTCACGTTGTCAATGGTATCCGAACTTTCAACCTCCAAAGTAATGGTCTTTCCGGTCAATGTCTTGACGAAGATCTGCATACCACCACGGAGTCGGAGGACCAAATGAAGGGTTGACTCCTTCTGGATGTTGTAGTCAGCTAGAGTACGACCATCCTCAAGTTGTTTACCGGCAAAGATAAGTCTCTGTTGGTCTGGTGGGATTCCTTCCTTGTCCTGAATTTTGGCTTTCACATTATCAATGGTGTCGGAGCTCTCAACTTCCAAAGTGATAGTCTTCCCGGTCAAGGTTTTCACAAAGATCTGCATACCACCACGAAGACGGAGAACCAAATGGAGAGTTGACTCCTTCTGAATGTTGTAGTCGGCAAGGGTACGACCATCCTCGAGCTGCTTTCCCGCAAAGATGAGTCTCTGCTGGTCTGGGGGAATACCCTCCTTGTCTTGGATCTTAGCCTTGACATTGTCAATGGTGTCAGAGCTCTCGACTTCAAGAGTGATTGTCTTTCCGGTAAGAGTCTTAACAAAGATTTGCATCTGTTTATCAGAAAACCAATATCATCGTAAGTAACCCAAACGATAACAATTGCACACATATATTGCGAAACCAGATGATATAGATCTGATTACAAGATAGCAGAAATTAACAACATATGACACATTAGAATGGAGATACTAATTCAGATAAAATCGCACGATAGAAGAAGTTAAACAATTAACACTTTGACTCAGAAGAGATGGACCAATAAAAATATTGTAACATCAACAATTATCAGTAAAACATATTAACAAGGTCAGTTGATATTCTGATCAACTAACCATGTTCATTTTAAAGGCTTGTAAAACCAATGAATTAGTCATGAATAGACACTATACCACATCGAATCAACAACTCTATAACCTCATAAGATACCCAAGTCAAAATGAATGGCTTAAAAAAATTTCGAATATAACCTATCATTAACTGTCAATTTAAAAAGCATGAATTATACAACAATATGGGATTAAAAAACACAACTGAGATGGTCAAAACACTAAAGAAGCTAAATCAATAACATACAACGCTCCATGGATAAAAGAACATATTGAGTTCAGATAACTCAATTTCGTAAAAATCTGAAATAAATTTCAAAGAAAGTGTAACATCGAAGAACTTATTAACAAAGATCCTATTATTGTAAGACACTAACAGACATATATTTATATATACCGGGTTTTGCTAATTTAATAAATAGAGGAGTATTGGATTTTTGTAGATTTACGAATTTGGACGATCTAAAAAACGCAAAACTTGTTATTAATAATTTTACTAAAAAAATTTAGTTTTGCAATCTAAAAAGAGCTGACGGCGCATCTTCTTGTTATGTAGATCCTATTTTGATAATAATTTAATATACAAAGCATAATTTAGAACAAACAAACCAACAACCGATCAAAATAACAATAACATCATCACAGAAAATATAACATAAAGCTTATTATTAGAACTATCAATTATACAATAAAATCAAAGAAAAAAAAACAACACAATTATAATTATAATAGTTACTAATTAAATACAAAAAGATTGAAAAGTATAAAGTAATACCTTGATTGAATTGATTGATCGAAACTAGGGTTTAAAAATAAGTTTGAATTGTGAAGAAAAGAGATGGATTTGGGGTTGTATTTATAGGGGAAATAATGAAAGACTTGAACGAGAAGGAAAAAAGAGATCGAATCCGATGGAGTCGTTGTTGCCTTGTTTATTGCCGCACGATAAGCTTTGGAGTCTTTATCGAAACTTTGTAACTTGACCTGTATTTTAATATTGTTGGTTACCCGCGCATAGCGGCGGTAATAGAAAATTTACTAACACTTTAAATATATGTGTTCGTTTGGGTTTTTCGTAGCTTTCCCGCAACACCATATTAACATCATCATTCTCCCATGTAAAGAGACAACACACTCTCCGAAAATATATAGTTTTAACGTATTAGGTTTATATTTAATTAAGGTTAAAGTTGTAAAAAATATAAATCAACATAAAATAAACCCACTAAAAATGTAAAAAAACAAAAAAAAATTATAAAATATAACAAAATGTATGTTAAATTAAAGAGCACAAAATTATAAAAAATATGGTGAAATTAGATCATAATAAAATTAAATTGATAAAAAGATATTTCAATTTGAAAATAAAAGTGATTTTTTAATCAAAATGTGATACATGTCACTTTTTGATGTGATTCCTAAAAATGAGATGGATGGTCAAGATTGCACATCCTTATCTTAATTTTTAGTGGGTCTCACATTATAAATGCTTTATATAGAAGTATAGATTTGGGTTTTCTAGTAAAGGTTTAGGTGTATGTAATAAACACATATTTTCTTAATTAATCAGAAAATGCATTAAATACATATTAAATAAACTTATACATTATTATATTTGAACATGATTTTTCATTTGAATTAATTAAAACATTTCTTTTTTAAACATATTAAACCATGCCTACTTAGCAAACCCTTAATATTTTTATTTTTATTGCCATTACTTTTTCTTTGTTTTTGGTTTTGGATTCATTTTTTATTACGTGTGTATGGGATGAGATGAGACAACTACTTTAGTTTATCCAATCCAATCTTATAACATATGCCTTCACGAGAAAATCATTGTCAACTCAACTTTCCTCGCAATTTCATACCTGCTAAGTAAAGTCTTTTCGCAACACTCAGAACATATATGTGTTTGTTACGTGTTTGTTTGGGTTTCTCGTAACGTCATATTGACATCATCATTCCCATATGTACAAAGATCCTCACACTCTATTACCCGTCAAACACAATCTCCATAGGTATATATAATCAAGTTTGTATCGATTCAAATTATGATATGTAAAGAAGAAAAACTTAAAAGATGTAAGCTAAATCGAGTCGCGTTACCCGAAATCAAAAAAAGAAAAGGTAAACATAACGGAACCATAAAACTAACTGTTTCATTATGGTTTTGTTTTAGCTTTTCATTTAGTGTATACTGAGATCTTAAACTATATTATATCTTAAGCGGAATTATAAATGACTTAAGTTATTCAAATATTTTTTTCATCTCAAAATTATTGTTTTCATTTTTATTACGAGATGTGTCGAAATAATTGTTACTTTTTGTTTTAATCAATCAAAAGAGGATATAGTGATACCATGATATTTTATTTATTGAATAGTGTAGTAATTTTATTTTTCTTGAGTTATGTGTTTTTTATCTATAAAAACAACTTTACGACTAAAAGGGCATTATTTAGCAAGCTAAAGTTCATTTAAACCAAGGTTACCACATTTTCGAAGGCCATCGAGACACATAATATTTTGTGGAGCTAGCAGGGTGGTGTTCCAGTGAACTAATACAAACATTATCTCCACGATGGTGACAAGGTACATCCCATTAGGTCGCTTATATACATTGATCATTGATGCAAGACAAGGTTGTCAAGATCGAGATCCCAATTGAGATCGTTTTTGTCATTGCAAAATCGAGATCGTAAGATTGGATCAAGATCGTAAGATTGGATCAAGATCGTAAGATCTTACAATTTGCCATGTTTTATAAACAAATGATAAACAAGTCAAATTGTTTTGCATTTCTACTCAACATCAAAGATAAGTTTATATAATATCCTTTTAAAAATGTAAAAATTCAAAACTGAAACACCAAAGTAATAGTGAAACACAAAAAAAATCAAGTTTCAATCATGACATTAACGATTTAAAGGAATAAGATTATATAACATGAGTCATAAATGTCTCAAAACATAATACCAAGAGGTTCATAGATTCATACATAAACCACTATTGAGCAATCTAATATATGGAGTTGCACATCTATATCTATATCTATATAAACCAATATACAATAGTTGAAAAAAACCTTGAATACCCCTATTAGAAAGTGATTCTGAAATTCTAAGATGTCTACATATGTCATTTTACCAACACAATTTAAATTAACCAATAATTAAGGAAATAACAAAATTAAACAAAACTTATGAGAGAAGCCTCTTATTTTTCGAGCCAATATTACATTTTGTATAAAAACGAGGGACCTAATATGTCACTTCCTTTAATATTCGGATAGTATAACTTTCCCCAAAACCCTAACCCAATCTCAACATATTTACAAAATTATGGGTTTGATGTTTAAGGTGGCATTGATCCTATATTTGATGTTTGTACCCTAAACCATCACCTCCACCATTAATTTTTGGATGTATGTTTCAGATATTCAAAGTAAGTACGGCCATGTCATCCACCGGTTTTTAAAATTGCCACTCAAATACGGTAAGTCAAAAGCTTATTTCATAATTTCCACACAAAATCAGTAACTAAAAGAAATCAAATTAAAACCTTTCCTAATTGACTGCAATTTTGCATATCAATTTGCTTCAAATTAAACGAAGTTCATAAATTAACATTCATTGTTTCTTCTTTTTAGTTCTCGGCAAAAATATTGTTCTTCATTCGTGTTCCTCAAAATTAACATCCATTCACACCGGTAAGTTGTATCTAAATAATACTTTAAATATAATGATTTTTTATGTTTTGTTTCTTTTAGGGGATGAGTTTTGAAGACGATTCATGGAAAGTCTTGAAGAAAAACAATAGTTTCCAAGGTAAAATTTAATCTTTTTTAATTCGTTATTATGTTTGTATCATGATAATATTTTATGTTTCGAAGGTAAAAATAAATCTAATCAATCAGTTTGTTCAAGGTATGCAAATCTTTAATTCGTTTTTATGTTTGTATTATGATATCATTTCAGTTTTATTTGTTTTTGTATTGTGCTGGTTAGGGTGACTAGGAGTATTGACGAGAGTTTAAAGCGATTACAGAGTTGATATATTGCAGTGTCATGACATTGAATTTGGATCTCTAGATCAAGTGATGAGCCAACTACACTTGTTTATTGTTATTGTCATGCATTTCAGGTTTTATTGATTTTATATCTATTCACGATAGTGGTACAATTTGTTGTCAAGAATGTGTGGCACATTGCTTATATCTTGCTTTTTTATAATTGATATCTTGATTGTAGATTTGTTCTTATTCTGTCTATGAAGAAGGACAAGAAGAAAGCTCTAGAAACATGTGTGGATGAAACGGATATTAAAAGTTCTGATTAGTGTTCCACCTCGAAGTTAGCTAAATCAGCATGGTCATCTTCGACTTTTTTTAAAGAAGAAAGGAGCACTTAAGCCAATAATAGCTTTGAAGTTTTCTATGGACATAACAAGGTACTCAAATTAGTGGCATTTATTTGGATCATAACACATATATTTTTGGACACTATACAAATCTAACTAAAGTTTTTTTCTTTTTGTCATTCTTCCAGGGGTTGAACTATATGCATAAGAATAAATCAGAACCAATTATTCACATAGATCTTGAGTGTTCATAAGTAAACTGTTACATAGCTATTCGTCTTGTCGTTTTGTAGGTAGATACATGAAAAAAATAGCAGCGAAGTCTGTTTATGCACCATAATTGTGGCATATTTTTTTCGCGTAAGAAAACAAAAATTATTTTGTGGGTTGATTCTAGGCATCTCAAACTCACAGACTTTAGAACAAGCGAGTTATTAAAAGTGACGAAGAGTAACATGGAACGAACATGTCATATCATGACACAACATGTGAGTCATTTTTTTGGAAATTACTTAATGTATCATAGATAGAAAACAGAGAGATGTTGATTTTCAAAAGTCTTTTGACTTGGTTATGTTTCTAGAATAGGGAGATATGTTGCACTAGAGGATTTGGAAATTAAGGCTACGATACCAAAGTGGATGTTTTCATTTGCCTTGATTTTACAGGAGGTAATGTTTTATATTTTAATTTTTTTTAGAATAAGGAGTTGTAAAAAAACCAATCATTGAGATAAACATAATGTTAGTTAACTATTTATAATAGGTTTAATCACTTGATGTCTTATTATTAAATTAGTAATGATCACATGGAAAATGTGCATACAACTACCCTGTAGACGGTAATTAATATAGGTTTCTTAGTCTGCGGGTGAATTTAGAGTTTATCTTAAATTCTGAAGCAACTTCAACTGAGTGAGGTATGCGGACAATGTATTTTGTGTGATAGATTAGATATGTCTTCACTCATTCTTTTATGTTTGGTGTCTAAAGAAAGTTTTATAATTTTAGTTTTCATAAATCTAAACATAAGTAGTTCAGATTACTTCTAATCGTACGATTACTCATCATTTTCCTTGGGAGGAGAAAGATGTTAGGAATAGCTGCTCTTTTTTATCAAAAAGATGACCTTTTAGGTTTTTATCATGAATATACAGTAGTTTGTGAAACATTAAAACTTGATTAGATGATAATTATAAATTCAATTGGTAAAAAGCACATCCAAACATTTCAAGTGCCAATTTTGACAACTACATACAACTCATTGATCAATTAACCAAACTTTCAGAAAAAGACTTGCAAATGATTTCGCATAAAGGATTAAACATATCTTAAGCCCCATTTGACAAGCTTTAGATAACTACAATTAAAAGTAGTGTTGCAAGATAACTATAATAAAACATTTATTCTACTGATATTCGTGAATGTTTAAAGCAACCAGTGAATGTTATGGAGCCACCTCAAAGGTACACTCTATATTAATCATCTAAATATCAATTGCTATAATTGTAAGGCTTTCATAATTACATATACTTATGCATAAATCCATTTGATCTGAAATTTCCAAATTTAGGTACCATAAAGGCCATGAAATCAAGGCATGAAATTTCCAAACTTAGGAACTATACTTATGTCATTTTAAGAACAAGCTAGCTATTACTTATTTATTTCAAACTTAACCCACAAAAGGTCATGAAATCAAGCATGAAAAAGATTTAAAAAGCTTGCAGAAATGAGGATTTTTAAAACAAGCATGAAAAAGATTGCATAGATGAGGATTTTAGAAACAAGCAAGAAAAAGATAACAGTAAATCTAAGAAACGACCAAAGGTTATGATGCTCGACACCGTGCTACTTTTAGGAGTGATGTCAACATGATTTGACATTAAATGGATTAAAATAGGTTTGTGTTTTCGTTCGGTGAAAATGAGTATGGTGCATGTGAACCCCCATTATTATATCATGAAAGAGTGACTTTGTTTTTGTAGGAAGCAATCAAAATCATTGTTGCTTGCTCTCTGTAATGTCTATATTGAAACAAGAAGAGGAAAAGGAAGAGGAACACGCGCCAAAAATCATGTGGACCAAGTGGAAACACGGAGGTATCATTTGATCTGCTGCAATAATTGGTGGAACCTTAATGGCAATTACTGGTGGTATGATATCTCAATCTTTTCAGTCTTTTGTACACTTTAATGTCGTTGGTATACTGGATTTTCGCAAGTGTGGTTGTGTTTGTTTGATTGGTGAATAACTGGATATAAATCATCAGTATTCGATTTCTGCAAATGTGATTTTTGGGCATATTTGTATGAATGTGTAAATCATGTATTTCTTCCCCTATTTGTTAATGTTCATCGTATAATAATATGGACATTCATGATGGCAGTTTCTGATGAGGTGTCATTTTATACACATTTTTGGAGTCATTTAACCCCTAAAATCATGCAAATATGCCCAAATATTGTACTTAATTGTTCATTTTTAATGTTTTAGCATCTGGGAAGCATTTGAAAGAAAAGCATGTGACCTGTGCTTGATTTGGGGAGAAACTGGACAAAAACACAACTCTTCAAGCTTGCGGCTTCCATTCTGACGCCTTCACAAAAAGTGCCTAGAAAGTGAAGCTTTTAATCAAGTTCGTGACTTCTCAGAGCGTGGAGACGGTATCAGGATTTGCTATGACGCCGTCAAGAGTGAAGAGCAACGACGTCACCATGACTTGTGACGCTATCACAATGACCGACAAAGAGAAGCCTTTAGAAGATTCGACGGGCTGACGGCGTCAGGAAACCCTAGCGACGCCGCCAGGCCTGATTTCCTATATATACAAACCCTATTTTTCATATTTTGTGGTGGAAAAACGTGGAGTATTCATGGGATAACTGTGTAGATGCTTATTTGGTCGTTTTTGTGGGTTTTAACCCTTTGATACTCATTGTAACACCATGTTTAATTGAAGTGATGTTCCTAAACCCTTTTAGTCATTTAATATGTCTATGTGTTGTTTGAATAATTGTTCTTCGCTTTCATTTAACATGCTTGGCTAAATCTATATGTGTTTGCTTATGATTACATGAAACTTAGTTGTTAATTCTCTCTTATTATTGCTTCTTGTTAATGGTGTGCGCGTTAAGCTTTAGAAAACTAGCTATTTGATCTTCATATCATAGCATAGACGTCTAGAAAAACGCGGTTAGGTTAGAGGATACATGTGATTAGATCTTCATATCTAGATCACCTTTGGGTGGATTTCAAATTAAGTATTTATTGCGCATGAATTTACTATTGGACATGAGCGGTGTCTACAGGTAACCACCGTCTAGGTTGTCACGTAAATAGCAGACTTGACCAACCCGCTGCTGAATTAGGGAATACTTACACATAACATTAACAAGGGGGACGGGCAATAAAATCAGAGAAAACAACTAGGGAGTAGTGCATGATTAGGTAAACGTGTTTGTTTAACCATACGTTTTTTCCATCAGTTTACTTTTCTGCATAACTAGGAGTAGTATAATTTAATAGTTTAATCAACCTCTCATTCAAACCCGAGATTTACTTGCTTTCTAAAAAAATATAAAAATACAAAAATAATCTGTCCTCAACCTTTAAACCTTAGTAAACATACAATTTGTTATCCCATATGTTTGATCTATTTCACACTTAAGATAATAAAAAATGAAGAAGAAGAATTGTAAAGAGATAAAGAGAAGTTAGAGAGAGGTAGTAGAGAAAAGATAATGGTTGATTAGATTAAAGAAGAGAAATAATTCAACAACACCCTCTCCACATTAAGAGAGGGGTTTATATAGGCTTCATAGAAGTATGGGACGCTTAGGTTTAGATAGGATGGGTCAGGCTCGGCTTTGGTTGGGCTTTGGCCCACAATGTATATAATATTAGCTTAAACTTCGAGCCCGTGTCCTTAAATAGCCTATTACATTGATTACAAAGTTCCTAAAACGTAAGACCGACACTATATAAATGATGACCGTAACTTTCCTTGTTATACTTAAAATTTTAAGGCTAACAATCTCCCCCAAAGGGTCATCTCTTTCTTTGACTTTATGCTCTTGAGGTCTTGGTCTTTGACTTGAATTTTGTTGTAGTAGACTTTGTTCCTTCATGATTTGTGATCTCGATCTTGAGCCATTGTCTTTTGACTTTGAGTTCTGAGATCTTTAAATCTTTCCTTGTTTGTCTTTGAATTCTTTGCCTTCTTGTAATCTTTTGTCTTTGGACCGACAAGCTCATACTTGTCTTGAAAGCTAGCTAGCAATCTCCCTTGACGATCTTTGGCTTGATAATCTTGATGTCTTTAAGGAGGATCTTTAATATCAGAGTTGCAGAAGACTTTTGTAACATGTACTTGAGCTTTTATCATTTCTTTATGTTGGTAGATCGAGCATGAGCATGCGGTAGTGAATATGACGGTGCTGGATGAGGTCGTTACTCTATCGTCTAAACCTTCATATAAGTGTTTGTCATAAATAACATATATGGACGAATATGTCTTTGTCATCCGCCAAGGTTTGGTTGCATTAACCTCCGGTTCCGTAAGGACCGACCTGTGATCAGGTAGATTCAATTTAGAAGAACCTCCTTGAGAGGGTTTCTAGCTTAAAATGTTAGATCCTCTAACTCAGATGCATTAGATTCACCGTCCTTGCTTGTTCTCATTACCGGAACGTCTCAAAGCAGACAACACGATAAGAGTGAATCAGTTAGTTACTATCTTACTGATTAAGTCGTCAATTCATTTACTGGACCAAAATCGACATCCAGTTAACACAAGCTTGATTTATATAGAATTTTGCAAGTCACCTACCGTAGTGTTGTTTGATGTTGACACTGGAAGAATTTCCATTCGTCATTGTAAAATACTAAATAGTATCACTCTGAATGTTCTTGCAAGATCACAAGGATAATGCGTAGGACTCTGATGACATCAAATAATGCCTATTTTATATCATCATTTATCCCGTCTTTATTGCTCGTTTTACATTAGTTTATATATGAATTGATACTTAATTGCTTATTTCTAGTAATTGCAGTAATTATCGAGCATTTAATGAAAGATAGTAAAAGGCGCGCATTTTGGAGCACAAACGAAGAGTTCAAGAAAGTCTACTGATTCTGACAACCAATATGTCGTATCATTCTAGAAGTATACGCCGTATCCAATACTTTGACGAACTAAAAGACCATTGCCTGACTTTGAAGAATACGCCGTATCCACATCAACGATACGACGTATATAATACTTTAGTCAACGAAGAAGAACCAACTGGTTTTACCTTAATACGCCGTATCTAGCAAGAAGATACGGCGTATTCGTGCCCTAACTTCACAAGACATCCATGATGAGAATAGAGTTATACGTCGTGTCCAGAAGACTCATACGTCGTATTCAGTGCGGTTTATTAATATTCTTGAATATAATATTTGTAGAGCCCACACCAAGTTACCCCAATACGCCATATTGAACCCTTTCAATACGGCGTATCGACCTTTTTCCAGACTCTATAAATACAAAACCCTAAACTCAATTTTAGGTATGCTTTTAACCACCAAGTTTGATTCTCATAAGATTTAAGAAGACAAGAAGGTCCTGCAAAGTGCTCCAATCTATAGGAAAACCCTTGTAATCTCTACACTCTGTATACGCGTTCGGTTAGCTTTATGTTTAATCGTTCATCTATGAATTCGTGTATTGTTACAATGACTATCAGCTAATACCTTTAGGTATTAGCCATGTTTATGATAATCTAATGTTTGGTTTGTTTGTATTGATTGTTTGCTTATTCGTTGCGTGTTGATTATGTTTATCACTTCATACTCGTTTATGTGCTTAAGTATGTGTTTAACCTATCATTCAACTGGATCTAGGAATACAAATATCGCGTTAGCTAGAGTCCGAGATAGAACTACATACAGCCGTTTATATATCTAGAGTAATGGGATCACAAATATTGACCAGTCTTTGCCTTTGGTTTAGTGAATTGGTAGACTAGCAGGTGACCTAGGATTACACATAACGTTCTGATTCCTTGGGTGAAGATTTGGACAGTGAATATTTGAAAAACTTAAATGAGAAGGAAAAGAGTGTTCCGATAGAGTCGTTGTTTGCCTTGTTTATTGCCACACATAAGGTTTGGAATCTTTATCGAAACTTTATTGCAAACTTGACGTATATTTAATATTTTAATTAATTTTAATTATTGGAGGTGCCGTTTCTTACTTGCCATTACTTTTTCTTTGTTTTTGGTTTTGGATTCATTTTTTATTACGTATGGGATGAGACGAGACAACTACTTTGGTTTATCCAATCTCATTGTATGTATGCTTACTTTCTTTTTTTATCAAGTCGAGAGTTCGCGTATAACGTCCACAATAAATACAGTTATATTATAAATGCAGTGAATGAAGCATTTTTTAGTTGGGAATGCGAGAAGCTGACGTAGTTCATTACTCGCACGAGAAAATCATTGTCAACCCAACTCTCTTCGCTATTTTTACCCGCTAAGTAAAGTTTTTTTTCGCAACACTCCGAATATATATGTGTTCGTTGTACGTGTTTGTTTGGTTTCCAGTAGCTTTCTTGTAACATCATATTGACATTATCATTCTCACATGTACAAAGACCAGAGCCATCTTTGAGGGTGTGCAAGGTGGGCGACCGCACAAGGCCTCAAAAGTTTCAGGGCCTCATAATTTGTCCCAATAACAATTATGTGCATTATATAACAATGGCACTTTATATATAACATACCTTCTCGAAAGGCCTTATTTTGTAATTTCATTCAACGCCCTCAAAAATTTCAAAAAAATTAGAAGCGGGCCTGACAAAGACCCTCACACTCTAATACCCGTCAAACATAAATCAAGTTTGTATCAATTTTAATTATGATACGTTAAAGAAAAAGAACTTGTAAGCCGAGCCGAGTCGCCTTACCCAAAATCACAAAAAGAAAAGGTGAACTTAACGGAGCCATAAAACAAACTTGTCGGTGCAACATTGACTAAGGATCTCCTTTATGTTTCAATGATGACAAATAAACATTCGTAAAACGTAAAATCACAAACGATAGCATAAATTCGTAAAACCGGACTTTCCTGTCCAACGCGTCAGGGCGCGGCCAGCGCGCCACAAGCGAAGTCCGTTTTACGGATTTTGCAATTGTCGGTTTTCCTCTTACCCGACACTTGTGGAAACTTCTATAAAGTTATGTACATGATAATTGAGAATTTAGGAACACTCCAAATGAGATTTAGACTTAGAGAGGAGCAAAAACAAATCCTCCTGTTTTTTTATAAAACGCCAACTCAAATCTTTTATCAAACGCCTCTGGCCAAGGCCAAAACTTCTTTCTAAACCTAGTATGATCATGTTTTCAACATACCAACAAGCAAAAGTATTCATTTGACCTTAATCCGGATTTACGTTGTTCCTCATCACGTAATGGGTTTTACTTCTTTATTGGTCAAACTAAGTGAAATGTCACTTTGCGTAAACGCATCCTTTCCCGTTATGGGATATGCTTTACTTGAGATGCAAAGCACTTAGCTTGTTTGCATCAATATGACTAGTGATCAAATCCATTGTTGATTGTTATGAATTAAAGTCTAAATGACTAATTGAGTTTGTGGTATTTGGAAATTAATCATACTTTGACTTTTCTCATTTCCTTACCCATAAATGTTTTACAAACTCACATGTATTCCTCACATGTACTAGTCCACACTTCTTCTACACAATCCTTCAACCCATTCCTACTAATCACTTGTTTACCTTCTTACCCAACAAGTGATTTCATCTCTTCTACACACACTCCAAACATCTTCTTCATAAACAATCCCATAATCACACTTGCCCAATCTTTTCTTCTTTTATTAGCAATGTGATCATTAACCCAAATCAATCCTTTGATTCCATCCTTATCTTCATCATATTCATCATTAATCTTCAAACCTTTCCTACACATAAACTTTCACTAAATAATCCTAAAATCTCCTCCTGCACGTGCCAACTCATATTCCATTACACAATGTACTATCTTTTTACTTGTTGTACTTCTTGTTCTCCACATCCCAACCAAGGATCCTCTATATCTTATTAAAATATTCTCCACTACTCATTTACAATTCACCTACTTCTCCACAACATTTAAATTACACACACACACTCCATCATCCTCACCCTTGATCAATCCATGTCATCAATCCAAGTTCCCACACTCTTCTCATCTCCACCCTTAGATTAAAACTGAAACAAGCACAACAAACACACTTTTACTTATACCTTTGATTAGTCCACCTCATCAATCCAAGTTCCCACATTCTCTTCTCAACCCCTGGATTGAACTCTCATCTCAAACAAACACAATTCATCTCACAAACATACACTTCTCACTCACACAACAAACACAACCTTCTTATCACCCTTGATCTTGCCATATCACCCATCCTACTTACCTCTCTTCTTTACATCTTGATTCGTCGATAAATGACTAGTCGGGTAATATAATATATAGTAATCACGTCGGATAAAAATTACTTTGGGAAAAGTAATAATAGATCATCCGAATGTTGTGTCCCAACGAGAGATGAATTTGAAATCCACGAAAGTGTTTCCAATTTAATGCTTGGATATCTTTTAATTTTTGGTTTTAATTAAAACTAGAGATAGCGATAAACTATATTACACTAATTAATAAGCAAGCTAATTAAGATGAAAAATATATAAAGAAAAATATGTTTGTCAAGTAAAAGTGAATAAATTCTTAAGTGTTAAGTTTTAGATCTTAATGACGAATTAATATCCGTCTAAATAATCGTTTCCTCAAAACGTTGGCTTAATATTGAAAACAATTTTTTATCAAGATATTAATTACTAGTTTAATGCCTACTTAATCTTACGGCTTTTGCCCGTTCGACTAAATAAAACACTAAACTAAATAACTTTTGCAAATTATTAATTACTAATCACTCATTAAATTCCACACTTATTTCATTATCCACCAACTTACTTAACAAGCATATGATTAAACTACTAACTAAGCATAATAATCAAATAAGCTAAATTAAACATAATAAGCAAATTATTTTAAACTAAGAGAATTGAAATAGAAAAGAAGGAAGAACCGAATGTCGAGCCGATAATGAAAAGTAACCACCCGATCTTATAAACTTAATAAACAAATAAATTTATCACTTTTAAGCTTCTACTTCACTAATTAGCAAGTAAAGGTGTCAACTTTATTTACTAATTACTTCCATAAAAACCAAAAAGATCATAACTTTATTTATTTATCAACCTTATAAGACCTTAAGCTTCGGCCTTAGATGATGGAAGGATGAAATTAGAGATAAGATAAGAAAACAAGAGATTATGATAAATAAGCTAAAAGCTAAAAGCTATAATTCCAAAATATTAAGTATTTTGAAAATAGAAAATCTAAAGCTAAGAGATCTAAACAAATAAGCTTTTAAAACCTAGATCAACTTTTAGAAATCAAAATCTAAATCTAAATCTAATTAGCTAATAAGCTAATCGAATAAGCTCTTAATAAGCTTATCCGAAAACTATATGAAAAGTAGATCGAAAATAAGCCAAGTGCTTATTTCAAATATATATAAGCTTAAAATCAATTCAAATAAGCTATAGAAGCTTAGTTGATTAAGAGATAATAAGCTATTAAGCAATAAGCTCAAAGTAAGCTTAAAAAGAAAAGAAAAGAAAATAGAGGATTAGAAAAAAATAAGCTCAAGTCACTTCCATCACAAACATCTTCATTAATAAGCTAAAAATAGTTGATTACAATAAGCTAGATAAGCTATAAAAGCTTTTACAATAATCCAAAAATTAGCTAAACTATTCTACTCCTACTCCTAAAACTACATCTACTACTACTATGTGAAAAATAAACTAAAATCTAACACACAAATGCACATCTGAGCGTCTGTTTTATAGCCCAAAAGGGGTGTGGGGGCATTTTCATCAATTTAGGCCATCTTCCAATCAGAATATCAGATCTAGGGGTGCGATCGTCTTTTGATTCCCAACGCGTTATTAATATGCTTCCTCGTATGCCAGACTGTGACAACTGCCACATTCTAGATCTTCCAGTCATATCACGCCACGTAGCCTTCTAGATCCTTCAATTATTACTAATCATTGGCTGCAACCTCGTCCCCCAATCATTCCCTCGAGCCGCCTCCAATCATTAGCTGGCTACCTCGTACCACCTACGGCTACAGTACCTCGTACTGAACCTCTAACAGCAACCACCTGAACTTGCAAACAATCATTAGAGAGCCACGTGTCACCACCTGAGTGGTGCCACGTGGCATGATACTATACAGGCGCCGTTACCGGAGCCACCGCCAGACCACCGGTCAACGGTGGCGGACCACGATAGACCACCGCCGGATCACCACCGTACCACCACTGGACCACCGGTCAACCACCAATCAACGGTGGTTGACCGCCAGTCAACGGTCGGGTCAATAGTGGGTCTGGTTGCCACGTGGCATGCCACGTGGATCCACGTGTCAGCCACGTGTGCCAACGTGGCATCCACGTGTATGCTGACGTGGCTGAGGGGATAAACCCTCATGCATGGTTCAAACCGGTGACCTTATGGATGAAACCTTAACCCCCACTCAGTTTACCAACTGAGTTGGGCATGGTTTCAATAATATTTTGCAAAATTATATATAAAACCCTTAATAAATTGGTCTAGGTTCATCTAAATAGAAAATGTTTAAATTGGCTTTGTAGGGTTCAAATAAGAAAGGTTCAAATAGCAAGGCCGGTACCGTTGGACTCGTAATTCCGTGCTCTTTCCAATGAAGTGATCATGGGACTTTTACTAGTTCGTTTGAATCTTGATAAACGTGAAAACGTCGTCAAAAGTCACCTAAAAATTACCGTTTTTGCTTCATTTTTAATCCTTTGTACCTGTAAGACATAAAAACACAATACAAACATATTTGCAAGATAATTACTCATATTTTAGTGTTTTAGTCCGTTTTAATGTGTTTTTCTGGGTACAAATGATGCGTGTTTAAGCATACATCAAATTCCCCCACACTTAGCCATTGCTGGCCCCGCACGCAATGTTTATTAAACACGTTCGAAAATAAATAATTTAATTCCCCTTTTAACTTATGACCTCTCACATCAAACAAGAACAGAAAATGACCATTAAAAGGTTCAAAAATCATTTATTTCGAAAACGCCCCCATTTTAATCACTTATTCAATAATAGATAAAAAAACTAAAATAAAATTTATTTAACAAGGCTTTAAGAACGGGTGTTCATCATCCTCGATTTTCACAATCCCCAAACCAAGCTAAAAATAAAATCACAACTAAATATAAGAATAGATGCTAACACTACTCATAAATGCTAATTGTGTAAACGCAGCTACTTTTCGCTCCCTTATTCCTAATTCCTCGAAGGATTTTATTATTATTATTGGTGACAAATAAATTATGTCCTTATTATTATAAAGGTGCCCGGTTTAGACCATAATTAGTTTGAAATCATTTCCTAAAGAGACGATATGCTGAGAATAAGGTCCACATTAAGGTTCTAATTTCTCATGATTCAGGGGTTATCCTTTTTATTTCATCCGAAACAACTCAACTACGAGTCCAGAGACGGAGGCTTTATTTAGATAACCCCGGAGTCGAAATTTAGCTTAATTATTAATATTATTATTATTGCAACATTATTATCCTTCAGTCCTTTAAACAACTGACACATCGGACGTCCTAACCGATAGAGGCAGTAGTCTTATTTCGACTTCGGGTATTCCCTCGACCTTTTTGAAGACTGACACATCGGGCGACCTAACCGACAGAGCCAATAAACTTTTATCAGTCTCGAATTATTATTATTATTACTTCCACTCTTTAAACGACTGCAACATCGGGCGTCCTAACCGACAAGAAACAGTGGTCTTATTTCGGCTTCAGATTATTATATTATTATTATTTATTATTATTATTTTTTATAGTCAAATTTTAAGTCCTGTGGTCTTTTAACTACCGAGACATTGGGCGTCCTAACCGACAAGACCCGGTAGCCTATTTTCCTACAACACTGACAGAACCTCTATGTGTACCTTACTTTTACCAGAGGAATCTCTACGAAGGGATCTAAACTAAGAATCGCAAAAACCAAAGTAACTTTATATATTTAACAATTATATAACGTTTATTAAGCTGATGGGAGCAAAAAGCCACAATTAACCTCTATGAGCTCTAAAGAGATCCAACTACTCCACGCTTAACATCTAACTTATATTTAACTCTATTATTTTTCGTTCTTTGTAAAATTTTAAAGTTTAGCAAACGCTTAGTCTTGAAATCTAAAAGGAAAGCTATAGTGCAAAACTCGATCAAATCAAAATATCCTTAGTTCTACGGGCCTACTTATTACTAACATTTTTTTTCTATTTTCTTATCATCATTTTTTTTATAATAATAAAATAAAGCAAAAATTTTAGTTAAAACGGGGTTGCGTGAAACACAGACAGGCAATAGGTAAGATCAATTTCGATAAAAATCCCCCCACACTTAGAATGGTACATTAGCTTCAATGTTCAAAAATATCAGGCTTTACCCCCACACTTAGGAACGAAAAAAGCAAATGCAAAAAATTCCAAGTGTGAAAGGGGAAATAAAATCATATATATATATATATATATATATATATATATGATCAGGATTAAGGATTCCCAGGATATAAACATGAAGATGATCGGAGACCGCGTGATTGGAGGATTGAAAACAAGCACGAAGGTCTTCAAGATCAAAGGGAGTCCTGCAAGCAAAAACGGGCACCCACAAAACACAATAAGGATAGAAGCACTCCCCCATACTTAGGCTAAAAATACACCCCACTTATTTATTACTACGATTAAACTACTACGAAAGAAACCTATTGTAGCAAGCTACTTATTTAATTTTAAGGATAACACGGGTTGCCTCCCGAGAATCGCTTATTTTTGTTCGAGTCTCTAGCTTGACTCTAGTGTTATTTCATTTTAGGTCCATGGTCAAATCCATCACCCGGTGTGAGGTGAGGATGGTAATAGCAATACATCACCTCCGTAGGTGAGTATGTAGCAGGACAGGGTGATGGCATATGATGAAAATCAAAGGAAGGGGTCTCCATCACCCTCGTCGTTCCCCTCGACTGTGTCAGGGATTAGAAAGGATCAAATCTTTCCACTTCCTTTAAGCAAATCTGCTTAGGATCAGGAAGTGGTGTGACTAGCAAGGAAGACTCGTCAATAACTAGAGTCGACTCAAGGGGGTCCAGACTACTAATGTCCTCAAACTCCTCATCAAAGAGTGGATTATCATAACATAAGGTATAATCATCATTAAAGTCGAAGATATGGTTTGATAAAGTCACATCATAAGATCTAGATATCGAATCAGAATTACCTAGAGGTGCATCAAACACCCTTGGGACTGGGACAGGGTTATCGGCTAGCAAACGTTCTAGTTCTTCTATGTCCTTACTAGGATTGAAGTCAACTTCTCTATCCCCCATTAAAAGGGTGTCTAAATGCTCTCCTAAAAGTAAGTCGATATCAACTATAGTATCTCCCAAAACATCAGTACAAGGTAAAGGTGGATCAATAGGCATACTAGACTCTAAATCAGTATTATCCGATGTCAACTCAGACTCCCTTGGGATTGGGACAAGATTATCAACACTAGACTTTATGAATTCGTCATTTTCCCTTTCGAGAATAGTGCTATTAACCTCGTCCCCCATTAAGAAGGTGTCTAAAGGCTCCATGGTAACTAAAACAGGTGGGGTTGGTGTGTATGCAAGAGGGGGGGTGTGATGAGAGCAGTATAATGATCACATAAACATTGCTCCTCGTCAAGAGTCACCTCTGTGTAATCGTCACTCCCCTCAGGTTCTTTTACGCCAACAAGTGGAATGGGATTTAGAGGTCTAAGCGTTTCCTCAAACCGATGGTAAATTTCCATTTGTAAAAGCTTAAAACGACTATAAAAATCTAAATCTTGAGGGGGAGATTGATCAATATGGTACTGTGGAGGTTGGTCAAAACAAGGAAAGTTATAATTGTTACTAGGAGAAGGCTCATAAACAAGCTGGTTCCTGGTTTGACAATCAGAGCTATAATAGGGACCTCCACAGACCTCACAACAGTCAAACTGTTATGGCTGACTCGGTGAATAAAATTGAGGTTGGTTATAACCAAAATCTTGATTGTAACACGGACCCTAATCAAAGATGGGTGTGTTCCTTGTTTGACAAGCAAAGCCCTGGTGAGGGTTCCTCCACAATACTCACACGAGTATGCTCAATCGGGTGTTGCGGGGGTTGGTTAAAGAAATTAGGTGTTTGATTGTAGGAATAAGGGTTTTGGTCATAGACAAACCCGTTTCTCATCCCTACAACTCTACACCCGGGACAATTTCCACCATTTCGGGGACCTCCATAACATGAGCAATTATATTGGCCAGATAATATTTGTCTTTCAATTTGGTTCAAAGCTCAGGAAAGTTTTGCCAGTTGCTCATTTAAAGTTTTCGAGTAAGACATAGCAGATAAAGAATTAAACGGATAAGAGGGTAAAGAAGATAAGAATTAAATGAAAAAATATGATAAAGGAGAATATTTTTATATTTTTATAAAAATAATAAAAATAAAAATAAAGATGAAAATAAAAATATTTTTTAGATTTTCATAAAGATAAGAATAATAAAAATAAAAATATTTTTTGGATTTTTAATATTTATATAAAAGAAAAATAAAAATAAAAAAGAAAATATATTTGGATTTTTATAATTTTTAAAAATACGAAAATAAACTTTCCGAAGAAATGATCTTCAAGGCACTATCTCGAATCACCACATAAAAATCGTACAACTCTCCCCGGCAACGGCGCCATTTTGATATCGTATAAAATACGTACTAGCCGTATGCATATAATATTAAGGGGTTGTTTCTTTTTTTACTAAGTGGATATAGTTTCTGATTTGATATGGATAGGATTTGTGAAGCAGATGTTCCACTAAAAAGTCTTGTTTCTTTTTTGTTTCTAGATCAACCTCTAAACGAAGTAAAAGACTATTATACCCTTGTAACTAAAATAATGTTGAAAAGTTTGTTGTCTGATTTTTGCTTGAAATTAAAAAACCCAACATAACCAACATTGCTTGAATCTTTCAGGTTGACCCATAAGATACATATTCATCAAACCCAGTAAATGCATAAATCTATAAATCCAAACCCAAGTCCCTTGTAATTGATGGAGTATTTTTTTTATAAATATTTATCCACAAATCAAACTCATTACAAATTTATCGAATATCCAAAATTGTTTCGTCTCTCTCGCGAATCACGGTCACGTCGATACGGTTGTTGTTTTAGTGGCTGTCTTCCTGGTGGTGATTGGTTTTCGTTTTCGTTTTCGGGTTCGGGTAACTTGTTATTGTCTTCGTCTTCGTTGTTGGTGGTGATGTCATTAGGTTCAGGACTATTTTCGTGTTCAACTGTGTCGATGGGGATATTCATGGCCTCCTGTTCGGTTTCAATTTCAGTTTCAGCCATTGTTGGTTGGTTAATGAAATGAAACGAAACCCTAGAAGAAACTGGATGGATAAACTAAGCTGGATCAGAGTTTGTGGAGGAGGTATTGTTGTGATTGAAAGTGTTTGAGAATATGAGATGATGAAAGTGTTTCCGGCAAGGTGGAGCAGTTTGAGTTCATCTTTGGTGAATGAAATAATTGGGGAAGATGAATAGTAGAAAGGAAAGAATAAGAAGAAAGGTTATATTAGGAATAATAAAATATGTGTAAAATATATAAGCCTCTAGTTTAGGAGGAGTTGGATTTTGCCACCCCACACAATCAGACACTCATATCTAATAAGTGAAAAAAAGAAGCACCACTTTCACCTTTCCCCATTTGGTCCCCTCCCCATTTGGTTCAATTAGTGCTAAGTAAACAGCCCCTAAGTATCCTGTAAGAAATAAGAATCACTTTAGGAAAAGTGATGGAGTCGTATCCCAACGAGAATTGAATTTGAAATTCACAAAAATGTTTCCAATTTAATGCTTGAATATCTTTTAATTTTTGGTTTTTGGTTTAACACTAAATTTTAAAAACGACTAAACTAGATTATACTAAATAACAAATAAGCAAAACAATTAAATGAAAAGAACTATATAAAAAGATATGCTTGCTAAGTGACGTGGAAAGTTCCTTAAGTGTGAATTAAGGTTTTACTTAACGAATTAACTTCTTTAGAAAATATAATTATCTCACAACGTTGGTTTATTTTGACAAAAATCTCTTAAAAAGATATTAATTACTAGATGTGTCGTTTGACTATTTTTCTGGATTTTGCCCTTTAAAACATTCAAACTACAAATCTAAATAATCGAAAATTATTAATTAACAAACCTTTTTACAATTCACACTTACAATCCACTAATCACTTAGCAAGCACAAATAAACTACTCACTAATCATAATAATTAAGCTAGCACTAATCAACAAAGCAAACATAAACATTTTTTTATTAAATCTACTAAATAAGCTACTACAGAGAAAGTAGAACCCGTTTGATGAGAACGAAACGAATTAAACCACCCGCGCTTATAAACTTAATTAAACTTTTAAAGTTTAAGACTTTATTAGTTTTTATTTCACTAATTAATTAATAAAGTTTTGAGCTTTATTAACTAATAAGATAGGTAAAAACTTAAAAAGCTTGAAACATTAATAGTAA
>BQNB010069218.1:4344-33570 GCA_026074375.1 Tanacetum coccineum | reverse complement strand
GATGAAACTACTAAGGATACCAAACATAATCCTTTACGTCCTAGTGAAAACGTGACTATCCTTTACTAAATACGCTTGTCAGTAACATGGAACCCAATTACAAAGTTCTTATCAGGCTTTTTGATGATGTTAGGTCAATGTACTTAGATATGACCAACAATTATTTAAAGTAAATAAAATAATATGTCCAAATACTATGTATAGTTTATATTATCAACAAAACCGAAGAAAGTCTTTTTACGAAATAGACCAATCAGGTTGTGTTTGTTGAAACTAGCGGTAGCAGTTAGCATTATCAGTAAGCAGTTAGCAGTAGCAGATAGCAGTAGCAGTTTAATTTATAAAAGTGTTTGGTAGAATAGTTGTAACTATAATTTTAATGTGTAAACTGGCGTAATGCTAATGCTAAACGCTAAATGCTAATTCAAAGAGCATTGAGAAATTAGCATTTTTATAATTTTATAAATGCTAAGTGCTTTCTTCAAAACGAGCTTTGTAGTAATAATGTTAAACGCTAAATGCTAATTGCTCAAAAATACTCTCAAAATGTGTCTACCAAACACACCCTTAGTAGCTACTAGGATAGTTATGAACAGAGGCGGAGCCAGAAAATTTTTTGTGAGAGGGCCGAAACAAATTTTTTTCCGGAAAAACATTAGATGGGAGGGCCGAGATGAAAATTTTTTTAACACATGAAATCGCAAGTAAATACATTAAAGGGCTTATGCCTAGGGGGCCAGGACCCTCCCCGGTCCTCATGTGGCTCCGCCCTTGGTTGTGAATGACACATTGACAAAAATTAAAAATGTTAAGTTTATTATATACATATACTATAGGTGAAATAAAACGACGTAGTTTTGTTCCACGCGCTACAGTGCTTGGCCCTTTAGGCCAGCCCAATTGGTTTTTTTTTTATAGGTTTTTTGGTTTTTTTAGGCAATGTAAAAAAAACCGCTCGGCACAAAATAAAATAAAAAATTACAAAAATATTGGCTTATTCAGATAAAAAAATATCCGCGACATGAGGCCCAACACATAAGCCCATATAAAACAAACAAACTATTAAACATGAGACCGAAGAAATAAACCCGCACAAATAAAAAATAGAAAAGAATAAAAATAAAATTTTAACGCAAAAATTAACCCGCACTATTAAACATGAGACCGAAAAAATAAACCCGCACAAAATACAATAAAAAAACGCCCTGCAGTAACGCGCGATTCTCATTTAAAGCTCATGTTCCCATAAAATTATATTAAAAAATAAACATTTAAACATGAGCCTCACACATAAGCCCATATAAGAAAGAAAAAACAAACTATTAAACATAAGGCCGAAAAAATAAACCCGCACAAAATAAAAAAAATAAAAAATAATAATGCCTCACAACAATGCGAAAAAAATTAACGACCCGCAGCAACGCGCGGGTAATCATGCTTGTTGGTTAATAATAGCTAGCTAGCCTTTCTCCGCATTAAAATCAACACTAGCTTACGAACGTAATAATAGTAAGATTGAGATATTAGAAATCTTGGTTTGAAATATAGTTGTGATTTGTATAGACAAAAAAGTACAATCATTTGAATATATTCAATTTGTAATATTTAAAATAATTTAGATACTTCGTCGCGTAGTAGATAGATTCATAACTTATTTGCATGCATTAGCTGTAATTAAATGTTTTTTAGATATCTATAACTCTCAAGTTTTAATGTGTAAAACATTATTGATATCATCTAAAATAAACTTTTTAATGTGACACCAAATAGATGGCTATATTTATGGGTATCTTTGGCGTGCGAACTTATCATAGCTTATCATAGCATGAGTTTATTTTTTTTTTAAATAAGCTATCATTAAAAATAAGTCTCGTTTGGCTGACACAGCTTGAAGGAGCATGTTAAAAAAACAAGCTACTAAATGGAATGCTAGTTAGGGTATGTTTAGCGCGCGAACTTATCAGAGCTTATCATATCATGAGCTTATTATTTTTAGAAAAATAAGCTACCACTAAAAATAAGTCTCGTTTAGCTGACACAGCTTGAAGGAGCATGTAAAAAAATAAGCTACTAAATGGAATGCTAGTTAAACTAGCATGTAAGAATAAGCTCCAACAACATGTTCCAGCAACCAACTCCAGCAACCCGCTCCAGCGATCCGCTCCAACTCCTACTAGTGCCAAACATACCATATATCTCACCGCAACTAGCGGGTTAGTTTTGCACAAGATGCTTGTTTGAAAACAAACAATTAGTATTCTTATTTTTTCTAAAAACTTCAAATTAAAATAATACTTCTAGTAGCATTTACGAGCAACTAGCATTTTCACTTACTAATTATAACTGTGCAGCTATGTTACAAACACAAAACAAACAGCTAATGCTTTCTGCTAGTACTACTCTCCGCTACTACTTATTGATACCGTTAACTTCGCCGAACGTACCCTATGTATAAGCAGAAAATGTATTTTCTTAAAAACTCTCGAAATATGTAATGTTAAATTAATAATATGCCCTTATATCTATTCTTAAATGTTGTCTTTTTTTTTGTCTTAATATTGTTTTCAAAATGACATTTAAAAAAAATAGGAGAGTTTTTCTCAAATAAAGTTAATAATAAAATTACTCAGATTTGTCATCGTAAATTAGATCCGACTCAACCGTGTTATCGGCGGCACCTTTTCTCTAGGAGTCTTTGTTTTCATTTTAATTTTGATTATTTTACGTTTTATGCATAAACTTAACACAAAATACTTAATCACAATATCACAACTATAATTATTTACTGCTATAAATTTCGTCGATATGCACGTATACTCGTCTAGTTTCTAATAAACACGGAAACAATATCCTTGAAAATATAGCGACACTTTTCACACTTTTTCGTATCTTTACCTATTTCCATTAGCGTGAGAGAAACGCATGAAGTTCGATCTCGTTGACACTTTTGATTTTTTTTTTTTGAAATATATTGACACTTTTGATTTCCAATGACATGTTCCCCATATGTCACTAACGACAATATTCTTGTAATTCAAGAAACTTGAGAATAGGCTTAGCAATAGAGATCAAGCTTGCTAGAAATTTAAATACATCATAAATATAAAATATTCTCGGATACATGAAGCATTGGAAACCCTACTTGTCAATTTTTTTTAACAAAGTAACTACTTGTCAATTTGAATTTCATGCAAACAGTATATTACTAGTAAATTTAAATTTCAAACACGTTTTATGGATTCAAAAAATGTCAAGACAACATAATGGATGCAATTAAAGTAGATTGTTATTTCCATTTAATCTTCTTTCGGTCAATCCCTCAATAACACCGATGTCATGTTGTCTGTCCTATTAACATATTCATCATAATCGCAAATTCATCGCAAATTCTACTAGATCGCATATATCATAAAACGACATGATCGATGATCCATATTTGGCCACCTTTATTGTCTTATTGTGATTTTGAATTAGCATTTGTACGATTGATCTGAAATCTATTAGAGGACAATAGACCTGAGTATGTTTCACTAAAAATAGGCTATAAGATGGGAGATGAAGCTATGAGTCGATAGCACGAGCTGTAGTCGGAGCGTAGAGATGAAATGTGAGTTTGAGCGTGTAATGAGAAGCTAAAGTAAGTTTTTGTATTTTCTTGGAGTTAGACGATGACTTATATTATTGCACAATAGACCAAAATACATCGAAAAATAATTTCGCATATTTTCAAGTTTTTACGTGTTCTATCAATATATTTTTAAGGTGTAGAGATATGACGAGACGGATATTAGCATTTTATCTATAAAATATTATTTACTCTATTATTTAATATCTTGTGGACTTGAGGCGTAGACTGAAGTTGTGCTTACAGAAAGCTCTTATGTTCTAAACTTACATAATAATAATAGTGTATTATATAAATAGCTTATTTTTAGATTTGATGTTGTAAATACGAACACACCCATTACTAAACACTCAAGATATTCTAGTTTACAGTTAGAGATGAACTTTATTATTGCAAAATAAACCAAAAATACATCAAAATAATTCGCATATATTTCAAGTTTTTACGTGTTTATCAATTATATTTTTAAGGGTACGTATTAATTAAGTAATTTGACTATCTATAAAAATTATTCATTATTTAATATCTGGCTTGAGCTTAGAGAAGCTTGTGCTTACAAAAGCTTATGTAAACTTACATAATAAATAAAATTTATTATATAAACTAGCTTATTTTTAAAGTTTGAACTTGTAAATACGAGCACACCCATAAAAACAAGATAATTCTTTTACGGAGTACTAGATAAGACAAGTGGATGGTGTCACCTCATAACATGACAATTCATGACATATATTGTCTAGGGGTGCTACTATTGGTAGCCTTTGGCCCGCTAAATAGTACCAAAAAAGTACAAAATATGTTTTTTTGTCTCAATTTACAGTGTAACACAGTTTTTTATCAGTTTATGTTTCATATTTTTTGACAGTTTAATACTTTTGACTTGTTAAACTTTATAATTTTCGTTCTGCATTCTGCGTTTCACTGTTTTATAATATAAACAAAATTATAAAAATAAAAAAATAAATAAAAAAATGAAAAAAAGGGGAAAAACCAAAGGTACAAACGGCTTTTTAGAGGGGTACAAATAACATGCCAAAATTTATTCCTGGTCTTAAAATTGTAGTCACCAATTTCATTTAGGTATATCTTAAAATAATGATCTCTTTATTATGCCAGCCAATAAAAAGAGAGTTTAATGGGTAAGTGTTGATGCAAATTATGACATATATCTCCTTTATATGTTTTAACAATGATAAATATATATTATGAGGCACTTAAAATCGTTAGCGATGGAGTTAGGAATCGAGAAAAGACTCGGTCATTACCAATATATTAGTTCTTAGCTCGTAGCTAAATATGTAATAAGTTAAGTAAGCTAACCGACCTATGGATAGTCCATGGAGTCCCACGCCCCATCCTACCATGTACAAGTATAAATACCCTATCCACACATTAAGAGGGTGTTGGTTTCTAGTAATTCATAAGCATTTTCTCTTTTTCTCTCAATAGAAGCTAATCATCTCCTTTCTCTCTCTAGACTTTCTATATAATCATTGTATGTGTGTATGATATCAATCCTACAATTGGTATCAGTCGTCATGGGATGATTACATGTTGATTGTGTGCGTTTTACTTGCAAAAATCTAAAAAAAAAGTGTGTTTTAGGCTATATTTTTTTGAAAAATAAAGTTATTAAAATTTTGATGTTAAAAATGTTAAAGTTGTGGTTTTTATGTTAGATATAGCTTAGATATTAGTTTTGGAAAAAATTTCAGGTAAAACGTTAAAAATTGTGTTTTTTAGTGTTTGGACTCGTGTGTATTTTTTCGTATTCCAGCGATTTGATCCTTTGGTCAAGCGATTTGATCCTTTGGTCCAGTGATTTGATGATAAAAGAATTACTTGAGGACAAGTAATAATTCAATCTTCCGGAGTCGTGTCCACGGTGAGAAATGAATAGAAATTCACGTTGATGTCTTTTATTGGATGCTTGATTATCATTTATTTTTGGTTGGTTTTATATAATTAAACGCTATACTAATGATTAAAACTAAGGAATATTAAGCTAAAAGATCTAAAAGATATGTCTAACGGATATGCTTGTCAAGTGAGGCGAAAAGATCATTAAGTGTGAAGGAGAGTTTTAATTGATGAATTAGTACCCGTTTAAAAACTATTTTCTCACAACGTTGGTTTATTTTGAAAACAATCCTTTATTTTGGTACAAATTACTAGATTAATGTTTGATTATCCTAACGGCTTTTGCCCGTCAAAATAACCAAAAAAGAAATCTAAATAATTAGAAAATTATTAATCAACAATCCCTTTTATTTCACACTTAATTCTCTAGTCGCTACTCACTTAACAAGCATATAATATTCTACTCACTAATCATGCCTACTAAGCTAGCATCAATCAAATTAACAATCATTATCATAAACATATTTTTCTAAACTAATTATTAAACTAAAACTACTACGGATTGAAAAAGGTAAGAAAGTATAACCCTTTTGACGAAATGGAGACGAACTAAATCACCATATCTTATAAACTAGTAAAACACTAAAGTTTGCTTCTTTGTTAGATTTTACTCCACTAATTAGTTAATAAAGTTATAAGCTTTATATACTAAATAGCTTTACAAAAACTACAAAAGCTTTAAACTTTAGAAATTAAGCTAGCTTATAAGATCCTTAAGCTCCACGTCTTAGATGTAAGAATGGTTCCATCAAAACACAATCAAGCTTAATACGAACAATATATCAATTATAAGCTAGAGATAAAACTAAAAACTATTTATAAAAAACATTTTTTGTATCAAGACTTTCAACGAAACTACTAAGATAAAAACTATTTATGAAAAGAGAATTGATAAAGCTAAAAAATTAAAGAAATCACTTGACGTTAAAAATGAAACATGACATTTAAGAGTAGATTGATGAAATGTAAAGCAACAAAAATTGAATCAAATGAATTAAAGCTTTAAAGGACACGTGCATAGCTAGACTCAAATAGAAAACTAATAATCTGCTAGATAAGCTATATCGAAAAAGCTAAAAGAGAGCTTATTCGAAAAATTACTAATCTAGTTTTAAGCTTATCAAAATAAGCTATGTTAAAGCTCATTCGATCTAAAGCTACAAAGTAAATAGATTTGTAACTAATCGAAAATTACTAAATGTAAAGTGCTTATTCGAATAAGCTAAAGCTAGCTTATCTGAAAATTAAGCTAGGTTCTTTTAGCTTAGCTATGCTTATCGAAATATTATGCCTAGGGGTTTAGGCTTCTTGAAATCTAGCTATATGTAGCATTTTCACTAAAATACTTTTATATCCCTATAAAGTATTTGAAAATCATGCTAATCTGTGTATTAGCTTGGGTTTGCGTATTCGAGTTTATTTGCTATGTATCTATTATTAACTATTTTGAAGATTTTTGTGGGTGAGGTGTGATTTGTTGAACTTAACTTGAATTGCAGTGTGGTTTTAGAGATGTGGAGGGTGTGTAAGGGTAGGTTGGGTGGTTATCGGTTGTATTGGTGTTAGTTTGGGTTTAAGAGAGGTGTTTTGGAGTTTTGACGGGTGTGTGGTGTGGTGAGCCTGATGTAGAGTGTCATTGAGCGTGTTGGGGGTGGGGTGGGTGTTTTGTGACGGTTGTGTTTAGGATGGATTGTGCTGAGTTATACTGAGGTTGTGGTGTGTGTGTGTGGGTGGCTGATTGTTTTGTGGTGATTTGTAGGCAATGCTGCTTACTAACTCTGGTATAGAGATTATTTGCATGGTATTGAGGATGGTTGTTTGAGGGGCATGATTGTCTGAGTGGGGGGTATGTTTGTTCTGTGAGTAAGTTGAGTATTATGGGTTCTTAAGTTGTTGGGTGGAGTGGTTATTGGGAAGGATAAAATGTTTTTAGTTGTATTTTGTCGTTTAGTTGCCGTTGGGGTGGGTGTGTTGGTGATTTGTTTTTTTGGTAGTTTGGTTTGTTGGGGTTGGGTTGGGTTTTTGTGTTGTATTTAGAATTTTAGTTTATGTGTTCTATGACGGTGTGGTGATGGGAAGGTGTCGGGGAGACATGAATAGTGGTTGCAAGAATGGGGACTATTATGGTGGTGGTGGCGTTGTGTGGTGTGGGTTGGTGGGTGTGGGGGGATGGCTATGTGGTGGGAAGGGAGGTATTAGGGGGTTCTTGTGGGCCCTTGGTGGTTTTGAGGTTTAGTGTGGATCGGGGTGTGGGGTTTGGGGGGAGGGGGTGGGGTTGGTTTGATCGGGTTAAATGCCTATGAGTTGGAAATGTAATGTAACCGTGGGGGGTTTTAGGTTATGTTCGCTTAAGAATGATGGATTGTCAGGTTCCCGTTGTTATGGATGGATTCATTTTTTACGAGCTCATCTACAATTTGGTGTGGTAGCTCGTTTGTTTGGGACCTCACTTTAGTCTTATTTTTTTGTCGACTATTAACTTTGTATGTAAAATGAGAGCTAACTTGATCGCAAGTCGAGTCTGTAAATTGGAAGGGTGAATATCTCTATTTTGCTTGTTTTCAATCTTTTGTCACCTGCATGACAAAAATAACAACCACACCAAGCGTCATTTGCTATACAAAATTTATCTATTTAACAGTTTATTTTTTGTAAACACCCCATTTTTATAATTATATAGCAGCGGGGGAAGCTAATCTGGGTATTTTTTTCATGGATAAAACAATTCATATTATCATAGGAGGAAATGACCCAAAAAAAAGATGTGTCGTTATTTAAATGTTATGTTTTCATTCTTATTCAAATCAGAGTTTTTGTGTATTAGGCAGCGGTCCCAAAATCTAGATGTGAAGAAAGCTTAAATATGTGTATGTTTAACAGTTTAGCCATCTTGATGTTGTCTGATGCCACTCATGCCTTTGAGTTGGCTCATGTACCTGAAATATAACATGATTAATAAGGGTAAATACAGAAGGTTTGAGAGGGAAATTCATTAGGTTTCGAAAGGTATAAATAGTTGATTTCAAGTTATAATAGGAATTTTTTGGCTATTACTGCGGTTAATTTATCTGTAGGAGGATCATGTATTATTATACGGAGAAACAGATATTATCATGGTAAACAAAGTGAATATTATATGGGATTTGAATGCAAGGTCTCTATAATGTGTTAATATTCGCAACGAATTACCAATTATCATGTGAAAAATCAGTTAGGTAACTTGTATTATTTGGTAACGCCTATAAGCTCAGTCGACAATCAATACTATTAACAGGAGGGAATTATATCCGTAGTGATATTGGTTAGGGGTACAAAGATATCCCCCGTGGAAAATGGTAACTTGCATTGGTCAGTTATGTAGGACTATAATAATTTATGCGTTTGGGCTTATCCCCAAGCTATGGGTTTTACCAACGGGTGCCGGTCAACCCCACTAGTTTTTATTCAGCAAATTTGTTCGCGTACACTCGCAATGCAAGTAATTAATGGAATAGATAATGGCCCTCGGTGTAGGTAATTGCCATATACCTATGAAATTCAAATATAGTGTGTTTGGTTACCTATCCGGCTAACACAAACAGGATTCGTCAATCCCGATAGATCTATCCACAATATTTGCGTTCACCCGTAAGTGATTAATGGTCCATGATAATGAGGGACTTTTGGCATAATGTAACTTAGACAGTAGCTGTAATAGTGTATCAGGATAGCATATAACTTGTAAAAACACTTGTATTCCTGGTTTAAGCATGTATAAGTCTTTGAAAAGTAATCACATTGTTATAAGATAAACGAGTATGTAAAAGAGTTTGTAACAAGCATGTATCCCCCTCGCGGGTTTATAAAACATGTAAAATAAGTAAAGGCGAGGTTATGAACTTCACCTGATAGGTAGATGTAATAAATATTCTAAAATGAAAGCTGACGACCTTATCACAAACCGAGGAATGTTGATATAATAAAATGATAGTAAACAGCCACGTCACGCAACCTGAGTAAATATGTTGAGTCTTAGGAAGATTGTACTCTAGAACTTTAGTTTTAAGAGTTATGAGTTTGATTGAAGAGTTTGGAATTATTGTATCACTGTTCGGGCCATCATAATTCAGAAGTCATTCAGTAAACGTTTGAGGAGCTAGGGCACTTTAAATCGTAAACCCAACAACTCAGTCAGAACGTAATACCAAGATGAAACTCCTTAATATGAAGCTCCCTAGTATTGTGATACGATATAATCGGTTTTAAGCGTTTTAATCAATATCTGGAAATGTTAAGCACGAGAAGCGTTAATTAAAGTTATGTCTTGTAAGGTTTTAAACATGATTTTATACTTTTTCAAAATGTTACATTTTAGACCCTGGGGTTTGAAAAATTGCAAATAGGCCCTTGGAGTTTGCATTTTTACGACTTTGGTCCTTCAACTTTGAAAGATATACCAAGTAAACCTTGGACTTTGAAAAGTGACATAATAGATCCCTGGAGTTATAACTTTGATAAAATGACACTTTTAGTCCTTTTAGTTATAAGTTTCCAAAAGTTACGATATATACCCCTTGCATGGATTATAATTACAAAACATGTCCAAATTGCCATGCAAGCTTAGTTTAACATTTTAATAGACATTTATAAGTTATAATAAACTAAAATATGAAGTTTTAATGCAACACAAGTTTAAAATAACGATTCGTTAAGCTAGGAAGCAAAACGGGTCAAATTAGGGTTTCAAAACATAAACACGCGAGTTTTAAGTTCAAATTCCATCATTAATCAATAAAGTGGTTATTTTAACATTAGTTAAGAAAGCTAGGATAGATTATAACAATATTTAATCATTATGACATTTAGTTTTAAGAAAAACACGAAATTAGGGTTTCGGGTGTACGGTTTTGGATCAAAATGGAAAATGAGCATGAATTAAGTTATGAAACTTTAACAAGAGTATATTTAGGATCATATGAACATTATAAGGGTGTAGTAGCAGAAGTAGAACATTCAAAACCTGGGTTTGAGCTTCAAGGAGCAAAAATGGTGGAAACGGGTCGTTTCGGGTAGTATTTCCACTCGTACGCCTTGTATCTTTACTCTGAGGCTTCAATTCTTCAGGGCTTCACTTCTTGAAATTCTTTAATGATCCTAGGATCATAAGGGGGCAAAGGATTTCAGCCTATAAGGGTTATAGAGGAGGAGGTGTGGTGCAAGTTTGAATGAGTGCCTAAGACCCCTATTTATAGCATTTCCAACCCTTAGAGGCAAAGAAATCTTAGTGATCAGGTTATGACACATGGGAGATGATGTGGAGAGTCTAGGGGCTGTGTTGGAGAGGCTATGGTGCAAGGTGGAGGTTGATGGAGGTGGTTTTGGTTCTGGTGGTGTCTGCGGCTGATTGGAGCAAAAAGAAGGCCATGTGCCTTTGATTTTGACCAAGAGAAGGTTCAAGCAGGTGGGTGAGCTACTACAAGGTGTCTAGAAGGAGTTTATGCAAGTGCCTTGCACATGGTTAGGGCTAAAATGGGTTAAAGAAGCGAAAAATGGGGTGCGGGTCTGTTTTGGACTCGGCATGGTTTTCACAAGTTTTCTTTGCTTAGATTTCGTATATAACGATCATGGATGGTTAGAATATGTTACCAAGGTCTGTAAATAAGTTTATTAGCAAAGGTTTGCATTTGGTTTGGGTTAAAACGGGTTTAAATTGAAGAAATGAGGTCGCGGGTACCATTTGGTATGGTTTAGGGTTTTCGTGACTTTCTTTGCTTATAATTCGAATATTATTGATTGGAAATGATGGAATACAGATCATAGGACTTATATAAAGGATTATTAATGAGGTTTGATCATTGGTTTAAGTTAAAAAGGGTTGAAATTGAAAGAATAAGTCGTGGCTTGGAATTAGGGCTCGTATAATACTTTTAGGGTTTTCTAGCTTTGTAATTCTTGTACATTGTTGAAGAAAGGATGGTTAATGATAGATAAAGGTTTGTAAACTCATTTTATGGGTTTACAATGACTCTTGGTTGCTTACTTGAGAAGGAGTTGCATTAAGATTAATAGAGTTTTCTAGGCTTCAATCTTTTGTATATTGCTAAGATAAAGATAGATAATGAATTTTAAACTCATTTTATGAGTTTACAATAGCTCTTGGTTGATTGTTCGGGATTAAAAATGGTTTAGAAACTAAGTTAATACGGTCAAATGACCAATTAGTACGATTTAGGGTTTCTCGGATTCCGTTTTACGTACAAATGAATATATGATGAATAATATGAAATAATGATTTATAGGATTGATAGAATTGAAAAATAAGTTATTACAACTTAATTTGGTGTGGTTAGGTTTATGATGGATAAAAATAAAAACGGTCATGGTTTAGTATTTAGCTCGGGTTCGGGTTTCTTGTAATTTCATGGAAATGAGGATGAATAGGATTGTAAATGAAGTTGTATGACTTGCGTTACATGTAACTTGATGATGTACAAGATTCTTAGGAAAATGGAGGTAAAACGACTATTTTGGATATTGTGCATTACTGACTTGTACATTGTGCTTTGAAAACTTATACTTGACTTAGAGGGAGTTTATATTTCAAATGAGAAGTTATATTACTTGTATATGAGCTTTAGTATCTTGTACATTCGCTTTAGATATTAACCCTTCATGAAATTAGGGTTTAGACGTATACGATAACGATTTTAAAGCCTGTTTAGATATAACATTGCGAATAATACATTATAGGAATAATGTACCTTGTAAAAAGAATATGATGATATTGAATTGACATGTTATGATGTTTTCTTGACATATATGAAGACAGATTGCCAAGAATATGTTGCTTGAGCTTGTCAAGCTTTAGTTATTGCAAGTACATGACACACTCGAATATTGACAATACAAGTAAATGTAATAAAGCGAAAAATATCCCCGTATAATTGTGATAATTAAGTAATAATAGATTTTGCATTTATGAAATTCTTGGGTTGTTATAGTCTCACCCCTATAAGAAATCACATCCGAGATTTACAAAGTCTTAGTAGTATAATTGGAATAGATGTAGTACTAGTATGAAATTGAATTTTTAGGGTATCAAGGTCACAAGTTTTTCACGTGTGTGATGCATTTATAATTATGTTTTGCGCACCATAATTATAAATACCTCCTTTCACACGTCTACTTATTTTCAAGATCACACCTCTTGATGACAGTCAATAGAATTTCTTCAGATCCTGATAAAACCTGGATGGATGAAATACTTTGATTTACGAAACCTGTGGGTTGTGGGCCCACCATGCTTATGCTGCGCCACTCTGATCATAAAGAATCGTTATTCATTAACCTTTAAAAGTCAACATCGAATAAGAATGATATCACAAGTCTTTGTCAAAATTTTCATACCTAGTGGTATATGAAAATCATTTGACATTTGTATAGATTCTTGTGTTGTTTCCTTGTTAGTTACGTTGCAAATATAACAAAAATTTTATAATACGAGATCATGGAATGAGTGATGTCAAGGAATGATTATGAATTTGTAAGAGAGTTGCTAGTCACGCGAGATACAGATTTTGAAATGAACAGATGATGAAAGTAATAATGATAATAAAGGTAATAATAATAATGATTAAGGGATTGTTTGTAGAAACTTGTTTGCACGTATGTTATATACTTAAGCCTACTTATTTATAATTAGTCACTTACAAAAAGAAGCGTTCAACTCCTTGTAACTGAGAATTTATAAATCCATAGTTCAGAGATTTATAATTTCCTTATTCAAATGAATAGTGTGTAAACCATACTTAAACAAATTCATAATAGTGTTCATCAATGATATTCTTATCTACTCTTATAACAAAAAAGAACACGCAGAACATCTGAGAATAATTTTGAAATTTCTCAAAAGGGAGGAATTGTATGCCGAATTCTCCAAAAGTGATTTGTGTATTTGTATCGTATGATTTAATGTCTCATTATCATTCTCATAGTTTTATCTTCTACCTAATACCATTTTGATATCATGTTTTATTCTTAAATAGGATGATTTATAATCATCTTATTGAAATGAATTAGGACGCTTTTTCATTTGAATAAGAGAATTTAAAAACTCCGAACTATTGTAAATTATAATTCCATTACAAGGATGGGACGCCTCTGTTTGTAAATGACAAATTTATAATGAATGAGCATAAGTTTTGGCATTCGTACAAACCAAGTTTTCTAAAATCCGTTTGTATAAAATAATTCTTTTCCTTACTAACATCATAGACCTTCATAACATTAAATCTCTAGTCAACCATCTGTTCATATCCAAAATTATTATATCCAACATGATTTGCATCTCTTTTAAAAATTCCATAATCATTTTCTTAACATTAATCCCGTCAATCACAATCTCGGAACCAGAAATAATTCAAGAAACCACTAAAAAGATAATGCAAATTCGTCAACACTTGCAATCTGCAAGAAATCAACAAAGAAGTTACGCCAATGTAAGATGAAAACCTCTAGAATTTCAAGTTGGCAATCGTGTTATGTTGAAAGTATCACCTCGCAAGGGTATCTTTCGATTCGGAAAACAAGGAAAGCTTAATTCCATGAAATTAATTTTTTAACCATCAAAATTCTTGAACGAATTGACCCAGTGGCGTACAAACTAGAGCTTCCTAAAAAGCTTAGTAGTATCCACATTTCTAATCTCAAGAAATGCTTATCCGATGAATCTTTCATCATTCCAATAAAAGAAATTTAACTCGACGGCAAACTCAAATTTGTAGAAGGACCAGTTGAAATTATGGATCGTGAAATCAAGCAACTTAAGCGAAGTTGTATTCCTATAATCAAAGTGCGATGGAACTCTAAAAGAGGACCAAAAATAACATAGGAACGTGAAAGACAAAATTCGTGCCAAATATCCTCATTCGTTTTCTATCATCACTTCAAAAATCCAATTAAATCTCGGGACGAGAATTCTGTAAGGGGTGGAGACTATAACAACCCACAATTTTCATAAATATAAACATCCATCTATTAAGTTAGATGATGTACAATCTATCAATTATATATGAACTCACCTTTTTCAGGGAAATTTTTACATTACTTACTTTGCCAATATCTCGATGTATAACATTTCTTGCATAATTAAAGTTAACGGACTCTGGAAACCTACATATGGCAATCCTATCTTCATATATGTCAAGAAATCATCATAATATATCAAGTCAATATCATAATATCATTTTTACAAAGTACATTATTCCTATAATGTACCATTGGCAATGTTATATTAAAACGAGCTTTAAACCATTATCGGATGCCTCTAAACCCTAATTTCATGAAGGATTAACATCTAAAGTGAATGCACAAGCTACTAAAGGATATATACAAGCAATATAACATCTCATTTGAAATATAAAATCTCTTCAAGTCAAAGTACAAGTCTCTAAAAGCTCAATGTACAAGTCATTAAGCATGATCTCTAAAATAGCCGTTTTACCTCCGTTTTCATTCTAATTTCTTCACCATCACTTGTGTACAAGCTACTACACTCAATATACAATATATAAACCCTAAATATTCTATTCATAAGCTTTCATACATCTTTTTGTACTCAAAACCCTAATTCAAAACCCTAAACCCTAAAACCGAGCTAGTTTCTAAACCATGACCCGTTTCTTGATTATAAACCCAAACCAACACTCAAATAAGTTGTAATAACTTATTTTACAATCATGTCAATCCTATTACATCATTATTTCATCATTCTACTTCAATTACACAAGAAATAAATCCAGGAAACCCTAATTGTACCCTAATTGTGATTTTGACCCATTTACTCATTTTTAAACCATCTCACTCTCAAGTAAGCAACCAAGAGTCATTTTAAACCCATAAAATGAGTTTACAAATCTTTATCCATCATTAACCATCCTTACTTCAACAATGTACAAGAATTACAAAGCTAGAAAACCCCAAAAGCCTTATATGAACCCTAATTCCAAGCTACGGCTTATTCTTTCAATTTCAACACATTTTAACTAAAAAAAAGGATCAAAATTCATTGATAATACTTTGTTTAATCTATAGGATCTGTATTCCATCATTCCTAATCAAGAGTATGAAAAATATAAACCAAGAAAGTCAAGAAAACCCTAAACTGTACCAGCAAACCGTGGACCCTCATTTCTTCAATTCTAATCCGTTTTAACCCAAACCAATTGCTAATCTTTGTTAATCCTTCCTATATCAGACCTTGGCTACATATATTAACTATCCTTAATCAAGTACACACGAAATAAAAGCTTGAAAACTTGTGAAACCCTAGTCGAACCCCAAAACAGCCCGAACCCCTTCACCATCAATTTTGACCCATTTTAAACCATTCCAAGTGCAAAATTCTTATGTGAACCTCTTATAGAATCCCTCAAGCAGCTTATCCACCTGCTTAGACCATCTCTTGGTCAAATATGAGAGCACATGGCCTCTCTTTTTGCTTACTTCAGCCGCGGCATCAAAATGGACAACCACCTCACCAAAGCTAGTTTCCTAGACTTCCACACATCATTTTCTAGCTTTAACACCTCCCTAACTAGACCCTCTATGTGTCAAGACCAGATCATGAAGCTTGCTTACTCATTATACCTTCAAATGGGTATAAATAGGACTCTTATGTGTTCATTCATACTCGCATCCCCCTATCTTCTTTCTATAACCCATAAGGCAGCAATCCTTTGCTCCCATATGATCCTAGGATCATAAAAGACGTTCAAGAAGCGAAGCCTTGAAGAAAACAAATCCCTGAAGTCGTTATTCTAGGCGTACGAAGCTAAAAGTCCCGATTCCGACCCATTTCTAAGCTATAAGCTCAAGACCAGGTTCTCTAAGCTTATATTCTGTATTCATACTTCATATGATCAAGCTAAAATCATAATATAAAGCTTTCAACTCAAAAACCTATGTGTTATACCTTTTTGATCCAAAATCGTACACCCGAAACCCTAATTTCATGTTTTTACTTAAACTATGGGTTAAACTTGTAAACTTTTGTTATAATCAATCCTAATAAGCTATTATAATGTTAAAATAAGTACTTTGATAAGTTATAAGAGAATTTGACCTTAAAACCCGCGCGTTTTCATTTTAAAACCCTAATATGACCCGTTTTACTTCCTAGCTTAACGAATCGTTAATTTAAACTTGCGTTGTGTTAAATCTTCATATTTTAGTTTATTATAACTTATAAATGTCTATTGAAATGTTAAAATAAGCTTGCATGGCAATTTGGACATGTTTTGTTAAAATTATCCATGCAAGGGGTATATATCGTAATTTTCAGAAACTTATAACTAAAAGGACTAAAAGTGTCATTTTATTAAAGTATAAATTAAGGTTCTATTATGTCACTTTTTAAAGTACAAGGTTTATTTGGTATATCTTTTAAACTTGAGGGACCAAAGTCGTAAAAGTGCAAACTCTAAGGGTATATTCTGCTACTTTTGAAACTCAAGGGTCTAAAATGTAACATTTTGAAAAAGTATAAATTCACATTCAAAACAACAACCAAAAAACTACTGATAACTTTTATTAACTTGACGTGCTTAACATTTCCAGATATTGAATTAAAATGCTTAAAACTGCTTCTGTTATAACTATTAATCATTCATCATGATGTGCTTCAAAAATCATGTCCCGGATTCTATCATATACAATACTTGGGAGCTTTCTTATTTAAGGAGTTTCATTTTGGTATTTCGTTCTGACTGAGTGTTGGTTTTACGATTTAAACGTGCCTAGCTCCTCAAACGTTTACTGAATGACTCTGAATTATGATGGCCTGGAACGGTGTATGATAATTTTTATATTCAAACCAACATCAATGTAATATCTAACATTTCAATCAACTAAGACCTTGACTTATAATTAACCAGGTTGCCCGTGACAAAGCTGTTATTTCCTTTCATATAAGTGCTATCCAAATTCCCTATAATCTGTTCAGGTGAGTTCATTAGCCCGTATTTCAATCTTTTTATAAACCGCGAGGGGGTACATGCTATAAACATGAATGCAATTATTTCTGTATGCTATTTCAATTTACTATTGCCTAAGTAACTGCTTTGCCTTTAAGTCCCCATAATCATGAACCGTTAATTACTCTCCGTAGTAAGCGCGAATGATGTGAATAGATCTATTTGGGCTGGACTCCCCGTTGGTGTACCCAGTTACGTGTAACCAATCGCACATCATTAGAAATCATGCGGGTATTTGGCTAGGTACCCGCAGGGGATATAAGTATCACCATACCCTTAGCTTCAGGATTCATGAGCTAATGGCATAATAAATTATGTTTTCAATAATCGGGTGTATATCAACGTCTCCCAAATATCACAATTTACATTCAAATTATATTACTTAAACCTATGGATTCACTCAACCTTTGTGTTGACTTTTTAGCATGTTTTATCTCAGGTAACTAATGGCACGGAGTGGCGAGGACATGAAGATGGAAAAACCGTTATCATTCACACTTTGTAAATACAGATGTTGGGACCTCTTCTTTGTTAAAAACTTTTTCCTATGAAGATTAATGATATGATAACTTATTTTCATAACACGACTCTTTTTGATCGGTTTTCTATGATTTGAACTTTTGTTACCTTCAAGTAATTACCCAGATTAGGCTCCGTGCTATATGTAAAAATGGGGGTGTCTTACACTTTAATTATCGTTCACAATTAATTAGCTCGCATAAAACATCTTTATTTGCTGATTATAATCTATTTTAGGGACTTAAGCAAAGGTGATCTTGTTAATCCCGGCTCATAGAGACTGTTACCCACTTACTGCTTAATGGCTAATCCATACACTAGTAGTCTAACTTATCCAATTTCTAATGAATCAGAACATTATTTGTAGATTATCTAGATTCACCTATAGTTCAACTTGTTGATAACCAAAGGCAGTTTCCGTTAACTAGTTAAGCCGGAAGCGTATCCTTAGCACGGTTTTAGAAGGACAATATTTGTGATCCTATGATTCTAGATGTATAAATTACTATATGGAGAGCTATCCCCGCACCTAGATTACTTGGTCCGTATCACTAGATCCAGTTGAATAATAGGTCGCATACAAAAGGGCATAAACAAGTATATTTGATAAACATAAACGAGCATGCAACGATAAATTAAGAAATTGAGATATAAACAAAACCAAACATTTAGATCTTCATAATAATGGCTAATACCCGAAGGTATTAGCCTTCAAACATCATAATTAATACAAGAGTAATGGCTTAGCCAAGGTAAACTAACTGAGTTAACGAATGATACCAAAAACTGAACGATTACAAAAGTATAAGAAATTACACGTTGTCTCCTATGGATTAGAATGTGTTGCAAGACATCTTCTGCTCTTTTTCCTCTGAAAATAGACTTTTGTGGTTTAGGTATCGAGAATATGATTTAGCCCACTTAAAACTCGTTTTTGAGTTTTCTATACATACTGTTTGGAAGTCGGTTCGATATGGCATATCCAAGGGGTTGGATACGGCGTATTGGGGGTTTCTTGGAGTAGGGGCCACGATTGATATCTTCCAAAATCTTCACATATTATATCATCAATACGGAGTATTGGTCTTCTCTGGATACGACGTATTGAGCTTGTTTCCTTTGTGGTCTTTGGTGACCGCAGGCACGGATACGCCGTATCTTCCTTGATGGATACGGCGTATTGGTCTTCAAAATAGTAATCTTCAAAATATCTTCGTTTAAGCTCCAGAATGCGTGCCTTTAGTCAAGTTTCACCAAGTACTCCATAATTACTGCAATTCTCAAATATAAACGATTAAGTAACAATTCTTTGTAATAATTACACAAAATGGGTTAATTACATGGGATAAATGATGCTATAAAATAGACGTTATTTGATGTCATCAGCCAGGATCCAAACCAATTCTCAAGCATACCTAGTTAAGCAAAAACAAACTCAAGCGCTTGGTCCCCAATATCTTATGGTCCAAAATTTTCGCCTGTATTCCTATGAATTACAATACCCTGATGTCATTTGTGGGGTACGCGCTCCATATCATTCAAATAGGAATGCAATTCGTCTCTCTGATGTTATGTAGAGTAGAGAATCTCTCCCAGATATTTCCTTGACAGTCACTAGTCGCTCGGAATCCGACTTATTCCTCATTTCCACAACTGCCCATCCCCCCCCCCCCCCCCCGTGCGACTCTTCTTACGTTTCGATTATTTATCCCCGTTCACAGCAGTTGAAATAGTGTCTCTGCAACATTTGTTGGTTCCATGGGTCAACGAATCGACGGATCCAGGTACGGTGGATCCATCTGCCTTTAAGGTAGATCCGTCCCCTGCCAAATCGGCGGTCGACCCAACAAAACTTATTGGTTTTGTTCTGCTTGTTGATGCTTTACTTTTATCAAATCCTAAACCTATTTTACAACTAGGTGACTTTTAAACATTAAGCATTTCTCTTAACGAATTAGCACTTTTATCAAATTTGACAAATTTAACTTGAGTTTCAATAAGTTTAGCATTTTCTAAACGAAGTTGTTGACCTGACTCACAATGAATGTCAACTTCTTTATTTCTCTCAAGCTTCTTAATTTTCTCATTCAACTCTAAAATTTCTTTTTCTAAAAACTCTTTTTTAGTTTTCAAAATTTTATTTTTGTTGATGATTTTAAGCTAATTTCACATAAGTTATCATACTCAATTTGCATACTATCGTCATCAAAAGAAGAAGATTTATCTACTAAACATGAGAAGAGTCAAGAGTTACCTCATTTGACGATTAAGCCATAAGACAAGTTTCATCATTGGTTTTGTCCTCGGCTTCATTTTCGCTATCGCTCCAAGAACTCCCAACAAATGCTTTTTGATCTTTGTTGCGAGATGTTTTTGGACAATCGCCTATGAGATGACTTGGATCACCGCATCTAAAACATTTTCGGTCACTATTTCCTTTCTTCTCATCTCTTTGTCGAAATGATTTCTTTTCTTCTCTTGGTTGCCGAACAAATTTACCCTTTCTTCTAAAGGACTTTTTAAAGTTCCTTACGGCCATAGCATATTCTTCGTCATCGCTTCCGGATGTCGAAGTTTCATCATCACCAGACTCTTTCTTAGCTTTCAAGGCGATGGACTTAATTCGTTCCTTTTTGCCTTTATAAATTTTGGAATCTTTTTCTATGACAACTTCATGTACTTTTAGATTGCCGATAAGCTCGTCTAGAGCTAGTGATGACAAATCTTTTGATTCTTCAATCGCCGTGACCTTTGCTCTCCATTTAGGATGTAGATCCCTAAGAAACTTCCTAACATAGTTCTTGCTAGAGAAACCTTCATCAAGAGCTTTAAGACTAGTAATAATAGTGTTAAATCTAGCAAAACCGCTGTCAATAGATTCTTCTTCAAGGATAGTAAATTGTTCATATTGTTGAACAAGAAGATCAATTTTATTATCCTTTACTTGGCTATTACCTTGATGTGTGATTAACAACAATTGCCAAATGTCTTTAGCCATTTTACACATAAAAATTCTTTCGTATTCCTTTTTAGGTAAAGCATTATAAAGAACCATTTTAGCTTAATTAATTTTAGCAAGTTTCTTTTTAAGATCATCGGATTGTTCTTCGAAAGGACCAACCTCTAAAATTTGGGTAACTTTGTTTTTGGCAAGCGGTGGGAAATCACCATTCAAGATAATATGCTAAAGATCTAAATCTTTTTCTTTCACATAAGTTTCAAATCTATTTTTCCAATAAATAAAATGATCACTTTCAAAAAGGGGTGGTCTTTGCATAGATTGCCCTTCTAGATATTTATCTGAATCCATAGATCGATTCAAGCTTTAATGTATAATATATGTTAAAGATCTTGGTGACCTTGGCTCCTGATACCAATTATAGAAACTAGAAGGGGGGTTGAATAGTTTTTGCCTTTTTAAAATTAAAACTTAGATTGTCGACTTATGTGAATTCAAGAGATATACACAAGTGTATATGATAGCGATGCAATAAGTAAATAAACTAACTACGAAATGTAAGCAAGTAAAGATAAGAAAGATCAAACCGATAACACAATGATTTATAGTGGTTCGGCTACGAAGCACCTCTTCGCCCTACTCCACTCCCCAAGTACCCAAATTGAGAGTTATCTTCACTATGTCAATAAGCTCCTTTAAGGTGGAGAAAACCGTACATGTCGCTTACACTTTTTCCGGTACTAAGCTAAATACCGAGTTCTACTTCGAGATAGAACCAATCTAACACACTATGTATTTTGAGGCCTAAATACTAACCTATCATACACATATGATACACACAACACACAACACAAGATATACAAGATGAATGAATATCACAAAGATGATGACACTAGTAAACTATTAACACTTAAAGCTTGACGTCTTCTTGAGTGTTCTTCACTAAAGAGTGGAATGAGTTGATCACTTTTAAAGGATTATGTAACAAGTATAATGAACAAAGAATATATAAAAGATAAAATATATGTGAGAAAAATATTTTTCAAGAGTTGTCTGAAATGAAAGAATGAGGTTGGTATTTATAGGCAACCATTTGAAATTCAAATCTGTCCCAGGGGAACAAGAGGTGCGATCCACGGATCCCCCATCCCCTGGATCCGTCTAGTGCTTTTGGTGGATCCGTAGGTAGAGCTGGGACAAAAATTGTCATTTTGTGATTAACCCCAAATCTATACAAAATATTGTTTTGTACTTATTAAAACTAGTTTAATAGATTCTTCTAGAAGAAAAATATTTCTTATCACCAATAAGGAAAGATTTTCTAGATTTGGGAAGATTTAGAAAGATTTGGAAAGATTGTTTCCACTTATGGTTAATCTTATTTTGTCTTACATGCTTAATATAACTAGCTTATAATTAATCATGTGTTAGCTTAAATCATTTGATTAGAAAAGATTTATGCAAATGATAATATTTTTCTTTGATCATTAACTACGTTTAATAATGCCATTTTCATACCTTAAGTGATTTGTCAGCGTCAAGTAAACTTTCGACTAAATAACTTGTTTACGTAAACTTTTACGTAGTATGAAATTATATTTATTATTATCAAAACATGAAGATCATTAAATATAAATATCATTTTTGTGCGAATAGTTGTATTAACAAAATTGACGAATTTAATGAGAAACCCAATGTATACCGATGGTTATACAACCTCAGCGGTGGCTAACCCAGATGGAAATCCTGAGGTAACAAGCTATATATCATGTGCATCTGAAGTACCACTTGGTACACATGTGGATGTTCAAGCAACTAACCTTTTATTGTAGGAAATGTTTCTGGACGAAGCGGCTCATCATAACTTATCTCCACCAGTAAATACATCTTTTTATCCTACCATAAATCCCCAACATACTTCACTTCAAGCAAAAGCAAAGAAGCTCATGCAAAAGGCACAGAAAAACATGAGGAAGACGAACTTCAAGAAGGCATCCGCTCAAAAGTTTAAAGAATATGATCAAAAGCTAGAAGCTATTACAAATATCAATGTCTCTAAAGTAATTGAAAAGGATGTCCATGCAAAAGTTATGACAGAAATAAAGAAGCTTCTACCTACTTATGTCCTGAAAGTTGTAGCTAACTATGTTAAGACCCGTCTTAACAACTCTGTATGCAATGTCATGAGAAACAACCAGATTAGTCTATTCACCAAACCATCTACCTCTGTTGATGATCTTTTATAAATGGATCTAAAGATAAAGCTGCTGAACAGAATTCACTAAACAAGTCAAATGAGACTCATCCTATTCATCAGACGCTTTATGATACTCTTTATGATTCCATCACTCTTGATCAACAAGCACTCGATGCTCAAGATGCAGAGCCATCCTTTCATAAAAGGACTCACGATGATCTGGATCCTCCTAATGATCATGAGGGGGAGAACAGGAAAAAAAGAAGAAAGGATGTTGATAGACCCTCTTCTAAATCATCAAGAAAAGATAAAGCTCCTATGATACTAGCTTAAAAAGACACTTATGTTGATTAACCCCAAGACCAAGAAGATGTTTGTGTGCAGAATCATCCTAATTCATGATGATTTACAAAGAAGTCGGGGTCAGTAAATGCTAAAAGAAGAACAACATGGTCTGATTTGCTTTTGAAATCAAAGATTGATAAAAACGAAGACCACATTCTTAGACCATCCACTATGGCTATAAAAAAGAAGCTGAAAGAACTCATCCAGAAAGACGAGCTCACAATAGCAGATCTTGAAGGTTCAGGATTAGAAAAGCTAAAACAGCAGTACAAGAACGATGTGGAACTAGAATATCATGTTGATCAACTCAAAGCAGTTGTTTTAACTAAAGTTGGGTGGAATAGCGGTGAAGGTGATGTGTCCAAGCCAAGATCATTTGAAAGACATATGTCAAAGAACACAAAACATCATCCCAGCTTCTACAATGATGAATTCTATTACCTGGTAAACCTTAGCACTGAAGATAAGTACACTACATCTCTTACAAAGCATTATGTTGCAAGGTACCACATCTAAGGTATTGAAGATATGATCCCTGATAGATTGATCAAAGTGGTTCATCGTTATCATATCGAAGCCCTGAATGGAATTCATTACTGGGAAGACAGAAGACAAGACTTCTTAAAGGCAGAGATTAACAACATATCACCAAGAAAAGTCTATTCAGACAAAAGAATCATATCAGTTGTAAGAGTTATGGTTAAGAGGAAATGGGGTTATGGATTCTTGTCATTAATTATAGTCAAAAGATCAGATAAACAAGAATACATATTCAGCTATGCAGTTCTACACAGACTCAACTTAAATGACATAGAAGACATGCACCTGCTAAAAGTCCAAGACAAGATGTACCATCTCCCGTCAGATGACAAAAAAGACTTTAACAACGCACTTCTCCTATTTATCCAAAGGATAATGATACATGATAGTGTTGAAGATTTACAGTTGGGAATGGAGAGTTACCAGAGAACCCTCAACCTGACTAAGCCCAAGCTTTACTTTGAAGAAATCGATGAAAAGATACCATACACAATGACTGGAATAGAGAAAGGTGTAGTGTACCTAAATCAGTACAATCGAAGATCTCTAATGAAGCTCAGTAAAGTCAAGAAATTTTGTGATGGTACTCTAATGAAGATTCGTGAAAACCTTATTGACATGGTGAACACGAATGAGCTATTCGAGGCAACAAAAGTGTTAGGAATTCAAAAAGTCTCGGTTACTTCCAATATTCTAGTTCGTAGCTCGTAGTTAATTAAATGTAACAAGTAAGCTAACCTGGCCTAACTATGAAATGTACATGGTAGGCCGGCCTATGTAAAGACTATAAATACCCTCTGCACACATGGAGAGGGTGTTGGTTTTCATTCTATCATATGACATTTTCTTGTTTCTCTCTCTAGAAAATCTTTCAACCTTCTTTCTCTCTCTAAAGTCCATTTGTGTAATATATGGTATGTGGGATTGATATTCTATAATTGGTATCAGTTTCCATGGGATGATTACATGTGATTCTGTGCGTTTTTTGTGGTGAAATCTAAGCAAAAACTTGTGTTTTTAAGCCATATATTCGAATTCAAAAAGTGATATAAATTTTGATGATTAAAATGTTAAAGTTTATATTTTTATGTTAGATATAGCTTAAATATAGTTATTTTTGCCAAAAAAATTCAAGAAAAAAGTTAAAAATTATGTGTTTTAAGTGTTTATAGTGTTTTGTGTTCGTCTGTACTTTTTCAGAAAACCAGCGATTTGAGTTGTTCTGCTAGCGGTTTGTCTAGGATTTCTAGCGGTTTGGCTTAACAGGTTTAGCGATTGTTGATCCCACTTGAATGGATATTGAATTCCTTAGCTTGTGTAAGGTTTAGTTATGCAAGATAAATCCTACGCAACTATGGAAGAAACTTTGTAGAATATATCAAAGATTATGCGGAATCTAATCTTGGATCAATAACACGAATTCTTTAATGAAACAGTAACACAACATAATATAATTCAACAATAAAAGCTCTAATATTATTATTACAAATAATACGAATACTCTCCTAGTATTAGGGTTACAAAACCTTGAAGCTACGAAAAATCTATGAATGACTCATTTTTGGTACATAAACTGATTTGATACCTAGAACTCTATACCCTAAGACCTCCTTTTATACACTAAGGAGTCCTAGTCGATTTACAATATATTCCTAAAATTTAAATTATTCTTAAAGATCTATTCTATAAATAACAATCCTTATCACATAAGTAATATTGATCTTCAAGCAATCTTTATCTTTCAGCAGTTGTAATCTCTCAGGAGTTATAACTTTGAACCAATAGTATTAACTCTGAACACTAGTAGCAATAACTTATACACTAGCAGCATTAACTGTGTACAAGCAGTAGTAACTACTTAAAATATTTTCTTTAATCTTCACCAGTAGTACTAACTTTACTCTAGCAGTACTAACATATACTAGCAGTACTAAGTTATACTAGTAGTAGTAACTAGCAGTATTAAGTTACACTAGTAGTAGGAATATACACTAGCAGTACTAACTACTTAGCATATTTTTCACTAAGATTACTGAACAACACTAAGTTATGCTTAACAGCAGTAACTCTAACCTTAATAGCAGTAACTTCAAGATAATCAAGAAGTCTTTTAATCCCAACAATCCTCCCCTAAACTTGATATTCTTCTTCAAAATCATCAAGTTTCTTCATTAAAAGCTTCATAAACACCGGGAGGATGCTTTCAAACACTTCATTAATTCTTGAGTTGTTTTGTGATGAGCTTAAGAAGTTGATAACACATTTCATTCCAATAATCAGCTTGCAGCTTCCTATTCAGCATGTCTTGAATTGTTACAGGTGTAAGGGGATATCTCTTCTCAACCAACATAAATATATGCATAGATTCCAACCTCACAAAGTATACTTTACAGGAATCAAATAATTTCTAAATCAACACTTTGTTTCCTTGTAGATTCCTCCATACCATATCTTCTACATTAGGTTCAAACATTGTCTTTAGATCACCCCATAGCACTCTCTCATAGCCCTCTTCTAGCCTTGTTGATCCATGCTTAGCTTTCACCAATTTCCACAGAGTTTCCAAATCTTCTCAGTCAAAATCTTTAAGCATCTGAATAAAGGCTAAGTACATCTTTGAACTTCCATTAGCTCTTATAATTTGAAAGTTGCTGATCTTTCCTTCTTTAATGATCTTCCATCCAACAATGCTTGGAGGCTTAGTAGCTAAAGGTATAACATCAATTGCTACTTCCTCTTCATCAGAAACAATTTCCACTGGTCTTTGAAGCTCAACTATTTCTTGATCATCATCTATCTTTTGCTTTTTACTATCCTCTTATTCTAGCTTATCTCCTGCTCTCTTTGAACTTTCTTGTTGCTATGTCTCTGCTTTCTTGGAACTCTCTTCCATCACTTCAGTTCTTTCCACCAACTCTGTTCTGAAGTAAACAAAGGTGTTTACCCTTTTTATTGCTTTTTCAAATAATTCTTAAATATTTGCAAAGGATTTGTTCTTCAAGTCTTTGGGCTTCCATCCTGCCATGTGTTTCAGATAAGTGCACATGATACTCCTTTGTTGAGCTTTTGTTGGTGGTTTATTCCTCTTCTCTTTTGCTCTCTTAGTTGCAAAGTGCTTTCTTCTTTTCTCTAAGAGTTGTTGAAATAATTTAGCCTTCTCTTTAACAGTCAACTCTCCTTGTTCCTCTGCTTGTGGCCTTAGAGCCAATTCATAATCTGTCTCAATCTTAGCTTGAACATCATCCTAAGCTATGTTGGCTTCTTCAACTATTCGAGATTTTTCTATGGAAAGCCTTTCTTCTTCTTCTTCTTCAGCTTGTAGCTTAAAGGCAAGTTCTTCATCAAGCCTTAATTGATCTATCTTAGAGAATTTCTTCACAGGTTCTGGTTTAACCATTTTGCCTTTACTCTTGTCCTGAACCTTGACCTGTGATGGTTGTTGTGAATAAACTATTCGTGTAGGTGTAGGTGCTTACTCTTGATCATGAAAGATAATCCATTTAGCCCTGGGTCTTGTGCTAGCAAGTGTAACTGTTGTAGCAGCAGTTCTTGTTGTAGTCTTGGGTTTTGCACTCTTCAATGATAGTACCTTGGGTTTTGCACTCTTACAAAAGCTGGCAAGTGTGATTCTTAATAACATAGCCTATATAATATATAATATATAAAGTATATAAGTTATAATATAATATATATAAATATATTAATATATATATATATATAAAGTATTTGAATAAGATGTTAAATACACAAATCTGCGTTAATTAACCTAAAATAACCCAAAATAAACCCAAAACATGACCAAAAAATCGGCATAAAAATGATGCCTTGTATTTAGTGTTTTGTGTGTCGCAGTACGGATATATCCATAAATCACAAGAAAACATCAAAAAAACATGGGCAAGGCACAGGACACGGGGAATCAGAAGAGTACAAAAGAAGTGTCCAAAGATTCAAGCCAAGAAGCCAAAGATTCAAAGCCGAAGCTAGAAAAGTCAAGCCTCAGTCAAATCCAGTCAAACATGGTCAACAAAAAGTTAACCAATAAAAGACAAAACCCTACAATAAATCATTTTCACCCTCCAAGTTTCACCAAAGTCCAAAAATAGCCCCTCACCTCTTATTGGGCCTTAAAAACCTTAATGGGCCTGGAAAACCCAAAAATCCTACACCCGGATCCAAGCCCATAATCATAAGCCCAAAACCTAGTCCATTAACCTTATACTAAACCACAGGGACCAAACTTGCACATTTCCAAAGCCCTTTATAACTAGAAAGAGAGAAAGGAAAGAGAGGGGCTAGAAGTGACAAATGGCCAAAGTTCCAACTGAATTTAACCTTTCAGTTATAAAAAGGCGTGAAGGTCATTTTACTATTCATCCGTCTTCCCTAGTTTTACCATAGATCAAAACAAAGGGTTTATGTAAATTAAAGGGTACAAAGGATAATTCGGGTGACAAGGACTAACATGGCAGAGAATTACATCACCAAACCTTCCCATTGGCCAATCCCCATCAAAGAAGCTCACGTGGATTTTGAGGAAGCACAAGTGATGGATAGATTTTACATTAGACCCTCACACAAAAGAAGCACAAGCTATCACATCAAGGAATGACAGCTTGCCAATCCTTGAGTGCACACATTTGATCCAACGGCTCTTATTTAGCTCCCAATCATTGAAGAAATTAATGGACAGGATCTATTGGAGCGTGCAGAGGCTGAGAAGACCTAGAAGCTTCAGCTTGGCACTATAAATAGGTCCTTACCTCACACACATTAGGGGATCTAGATTTTAGTAGCTTTTAGTTTAGCTTAATTTCGTATCTTTCTTAAATGTAATTTTCCTTAAATGTTTTGTAATCTCCTTTTTAAGTAATGTAATCAGTATCTTTTATTAATGAAATTCAGTTTAAAGCTCTTTAAAGCTCACTTTTAAGCTCTCATTTAAATTCTCAAATATTAAGCTAAAGCTCAATAAGCCCTCATAAGCTCAAATTCAGCTCTAATGAGTCTATAAGCTCATAATAGAGCTTAATCTTCCTTAATCATACTTTTATTCTTAAAATCAGCTTAAGTATTAATTTACCTTTACTTGTGGACTTATGAGTTTTTT